>JADNYV010000240.1:0-53705 GCA_015501055.1 Mucidula mucida
ATGAATCGCGCCGAAGCAGGCACCCTCGGGGGCCTCGACTTCCCGTTTATCGATGACGTTGAAGGCCAGCTCGTGGCTACTCCAGGCCGTCTACGGACGGAGGTACGGAGCCAGCGCGGGATGGCCAAGACGCCAGACATAAGAAAAATAAATATCCTAAATCGCCGAATGATTACGAGTTACAAACGTACTCGTAATTTATTCGACTTAACCAGTCTTTGGAAAAAGACTGTACTCTCCAAACTAGACGAGGACGTTGTTCTTCAAGATACTAACGATATGCAAGTAGATTCCCCTCCGGAATCGCCACACCCGAACCGGCCCCAGCCCGGCGACCTTGAATACGTCTATCTGAACCCCGTTTGGTGAACCCTGGTCAACAGAAATCTGCCCGGATGGAGCGGGCCCCTTTGGGGCCCCGTCGAAGGTGGCCGGGTGCATTCGCCCGGTCTTAATCAAGTCTTGAGATGTAAAAATCCGAGTCCCACGCCGAGAGGCGCAGGTATACTCGGTGTCTGGAGACGGCCTCCGATTTTCCGCCGCAAGCAGGTCATATGTTCCACGCATTCACTTAGTTACTAGTTCCCGAGCCCCTACGGTAAGTACTCACACCCTTGTTCGTCTACGGACTTACTAACCACATTTTTCGGGGAATAACACCCCCTTAACCCTCACCCTAACCCTAACCGTGAGTACAGCGTTTATTTAACGTTGATATACTTAATAACTGACTCTGTCGCTTTGTTAGCCAACCCTAACCCTTAAACCCTAACCCGTCCTAACCCGGCGGTCCGGATCCGGCCCGAAGTACCGGCCCGAGGTGCGCCACAGTTATCATATGTGATCTAATTCTTTTCACAGGCCGATGGCAGTTCCCCCACTGACCAATAGCATAATCGCCTTCGGGCCCCAAGTATATCTAGACCGTATGGACCTCAAAACACATGTCGATGCCGAGTAGGATCTGAAGAGCTTAAAAGCGAAAGGATTCAGGTGTGTTACAATTAACACCCCCCCTTATTCTACTTCGCCCCCACCCTTCTAGCGCGTTTTTTGTCACAGCCTCCCTAACCCTAACCGTGAGTACAGCGTTTATTTAACGTTGATATACTTAATAACTGACTCTGTCGCTTTGTTAGCCAACCCTAACCCTCAAACCCTAACCCGTCCTAACCCGGCGGTCCGGATCCGGCCCGAAGTACCGGCCCGAGGTGCGCCACAGTTATCATATGTGATCTAACTCTTTTCACAGGCCGATGGCAGTTCCCCACTGACCAATAGCATAATCGCCTTCGGGCCCCAAGTATATCTAGACCGTATGGACCTCAAAACACATGTCGATGCCGAGTAGGATCTGAAGAGCTTAAAAGCGAAAGGATTCAGGTGTGTTACAATTAACACCCCCCCTTATTCTACTTCGCCCCCACTTTTCTAGCGCGTTTTTTGTCACACAGCCTCCCTAACCCTAACTTCTAGCGCGTTTTTTGTCACAGCCACCCTAACCCTAACCCTAACCCTTCGTTTTGCGTCCTAGCAACTGAAGTAGGGGTAATGTGAACCAGAAGTAAATACAGTCAGGCACTGGGCGGATCAACAGATCAGTATGCTGCTTGACGTAGCCCGGCGGGCTAGGGTTAGGCAGCACGATGCACCTCTGTGACGCGCCAGTGACAGCCGCATCTGGGCAAGCATGTGTGTGATGTGATGTAGGTCATTTTGTATGCCGGAAGCAAGATCTGCTGCAGAAATAAGTCATTATTAGACTTGGAAGCAAGATCTGCTTCCCGGAAGTCGTTATTCACTGTTTGGTTGGCCTCGGAAACAGGATCCCATTCCGCAATCAAGTCAAATAATATTCAAGAAGACAAAAACCCTTAGAGAATAGCAACACTAGATTTTACACTGCTTTGATGGTCCGCCAAGCACATTTTTATTAACTTATAACTCTGCTACTTACCAGCCCCTTCCGAAGCCCTTTAGCTTTCCCACGATATTGATCTCACTCTCTAGCTCTCAGATTATAATTAAATTTCAAACTGATTTAAAATATCCTACCTTCCATAGCTTTCGAATAATGTGGCTTCCAAGAATTTCAACTTTGCCGTTCCATCGTAACCGCTTGACGTAGCAACATCCGGTCATCTCGGGCTCTGAACGGCGATCCGCAGGCTGAACAGGTTCTTCCATCTCGTCCAAGAGCGTTAGCAGCCAACGCGATCGAGAAGAAAGAGAGCGATGATCTGCGGTGTCAACCCGCTTCGTACTACTACTCCCAGGATCAGGAAACGGAGCGCTCTTTTTCCTATCGCCGCACAAACTTCGCACCTACAAGATCCGGAGACCACACCTTTCGGCCGAATCAACCACGTCCCAAACTTCCTTCCCTTGCCTCTCCAAACACATTTCCTCCACCCGCAGCTCCAATCTCGCCGTCGTCGCTCCCCCATCTATCCATTTAATCCCACCAAAGCCCAAGCCATCTCCATCCGGACCGACGAATCCCACTGCGCGAATTTTGCCGTACATTTCTCAAAGCACCGCTTACTCACCCCCGGAACTCGCATCTCCCATTTCCATTTGCTTACCTCTCCCCGTCCACGCTAGAGTTCTCCTGACCCCAGATCAGCTGCCCCGCCTCGCACCTCGCTACCCCAGATCACCTGCTGCTCATCGTGAATACCCCAGATCATGGGAGCTACGCGTCGCGCCACGTCTCTAATCACCGCGACCAGCATGAAAAGTTTTGACGGATATCTACATGACATTCCCACGTAATAGAACTCCGCGACATCGGATATCTGCAATCTTTCTCCTTAGTGTTGTCAAGGAGTCGCACGAACAATCACTCTCATTTGTCGCCAAGTCGCGCTTTGAATTCAACTTGTTCCTATTCGTATTGCTATTCTTCGCTGGGTAACGTACGTAGCATGAAGGGTAAAAATATACGGTGGGTCATCGTAAGCGGTCAGTATCACTGTGGCGGCTAAAGCAGAGAGAACGGCAGAGGCAGTAGTAAAAGTACACATCGAAAAACCAAGAAAGCAAGACGGAAATATAGTACACAGTCGGCTGCATCGTGAAAAGTGGGCCCATAGACTATTGAATTTGAGAACATAGCATCATCCTAAACACGGTCAAACGCAGCCCGTAAGAAACATAGCCAAAGTACTCACAGACAACCCGCAAACTACTCGCCATCGACGTCCATTTCGGCACCTCTCACCCGTCGCCGACCTCGCCGTCCTTGATCATCGTCATCCTCTCTTTTCACCGGCTCTTCCTCCTCCTGCACGTCACCCAACGGACTCCCTGAGAACGCACTTTCCCCGCTTCCGTGCCCATGCGAAGATGTGAAGCTCGTATCGAAGCCATTGGAGCTGGAGTATGACGGTGGTACAGGCTCTCCACGAATGCCGCGCAATTCGTTCTCGAGCTCGCGGTTGCGAGCGCCCTGTGCAGTAACGAGTTGTTGAAGGAATCTAGCCAGACTGATAAGGAATGTGTACGGACGAGAACGAGAATACCCACCGAATGTATTCGACGCTCTTCGTCAGGATCATGCCCTTGTTGGCTTTAATGACGCCCGCCGCGTTGTTATTACTGCCAGGGACAACGTCCGCGACCCCACCGGGCGGCGGACTCTCGTCTTTGAGCAGACCACCCCAGAGCTCGTCTGGAGCAGGAGGACTCGCAGCGTTGGCGGATGACGATCCATTCGGGGTCGCACCTTCAAGCAAACACTCTGGGATGAGCGTCGCCAGTTCGGTGATCTTTTCGTTGATATTGTCTCTCCGCCGTCTCTCGACAGCGTTGTGACTCTCGCGTCGGCGGCGGCGTTTCTCGTTGGCAAGTAGACTCTGCTTGTCCTGCGCGTTCTGTGCGGCGCCAGGACCAACGGTGGATGAAAAGTTGGGGAATGACGCGGAGACCATGTTGGAAACACCATCATCCTGACCGTAATGATTGTAGGGCAGACTATGGGGATTACCGAGAGAGTCAGGCGTCGGAGGAATGTACCAGCCCGTGCTAAGAGCAGAGTTGGGTGGAGGACTAGCGGCTTGGGGGCGTGTAGGGATCATGATATGTGCAGGATTGGGACGACCACCAGGCGGCGGTGATGTCGATGAGATGGAATTAGTGCGTCTGTTTCTGCCATGGCTGCTACGAGTCGGACCGGGGCCAATGCTGGGTGGACGGCTCCTGCTCCGGCTTCTGCTCATGCCATTGTCGGGGTGATGAGAGTCATAAGATGCTAGAGGCGGAATTGTCGAGTTGAAATGCGGAGAGAAATGGTAGGGCGGGGCCGTGTAAGGAGGAGCACTGATGTCGAATATATTGTGGGGGTTGGGCGTCGTCGCCGAGGCAGCCTTGTGCTGTGTCGTTGAACGTTCCGAGCTGACGAGCCCAACGAGGTCATCGTCTGCAAAGTCCATCTGCGCGACGTTATACGATGGGAAGAAGGAGGACATCGTCGTCGTCGTCGTCGTCGTGGTACAAAATTAAGAGGGCAAGGCTCCCCCCAGCTTCGCCATCAGGGTCTGTTGTTTGGTCGACGATTGGTAAGCGATCGATCGATCCCTTCAAACTCCGCCTCCCCCGCGTGTGGGGAAAAAGGCAATCGGAGCCGGGGCTAGGGGAAATTTCCAACTTCGGCCGATCCATTAACCGGCAGCCGTTAGCGAGACAAGCGCCTCTTGTCCTCGCCTCGTCCCACAGGAGGAGATCAGCGAGCCTCCGCAGTCGCGAATTCTCCTACTCCCGATTCACGTCCCATTCGGAGCAGTGTCCGAACATCCAGCCCATGAGAACGTAAACGTACGCCAGGCATGTAATCGAATCAGAATCCACTGCAGCAATATCAGAACAAATGCTGCCGACGACGGAACGAATCTCCCGCGTCCAGAGAATAGACGCACCTTACTGGTTCACGCCTCGATACCCAGCGCTATCTGCTCATCAGTGACGCATTGCACGTTACGACATGTCGGCATTCGCGACGACGCCACCGTTCTCAGCCGCGTCCCCATTTCTAGGCTCTTCAAGATTCCCCACCCAAACACCCTCATATCAGATCACATCACACATGCGGCCTGGTCGGAAACGGTGTCTATGACTTGTCAGCGTTCATCTTCAAGGGAGGTAATGAACCGATCGGAACTCGAAACCTAAACCAATCGGATGCTGAAAGAGTTGCGAATGGAAAGGAAGGACAGAAAGATGCGGCACAGGGTACCCCGCCACGGGGAATCAAAGTTAGCCTTTTCGTATACAGATGGCCAGCGCGGATTCCCCGTAAATCGTTATCATTCCCAGATGGTGGATGTGGGCGGAGCCGTGAAATAACACGCGCTCACACGCTGGGTGGTATGGTGCGTCCAATAGTTGGCGTTTGGTAGCCAGGAACTGGTAGTGAGACAGATGGAGTTGATGCCTTCGGAATGGGCAGTGGAGTGCGAACTTGAAGTATTGTGTTCCTCGAAGAATAAACGTTAACGTTCCTAGTAATAGAAACCGCTCTGCGGAGCGGGCCACCGCTACTCGAGTACGAACTCAATGCATCAATACGAACAGCAAAGTCGATAGACGCAGCCTTCGAAATATCCAGCACGGGTGGACTGGCGCATCTGAAGGTGAATATCTCTAGATGACCACAGGCCCAGTCAATCAGAATTCGCCCTCCACAGAAAATAGCACATCACTTACTCATCTAACCACGAAAAAATCTACGCATCCGCCGAATATATCCCTTCCACTCATCGATAACGCCGTCCTCTCCCCAACAGAATAGTAGCACGCCTGCCCACAGCATCCCACGTCAACCCCGCATCTCGGCATACCCAAAACGATAATCATACCGCGTTGAGACTCCAATACATTCTTCAGCGGGAAAACATCGGTGCTGCAACAAACCACTTCAGCAAATATCGACGATGAATCAATGGCAAAAGTATCTCACCGTGGTCAGCGCTATTACTGGCAAGAACGGATATTCGTCGGTGTCCAGAGGGGCCCGGTCGGCCCTTGAGGCGCACCGCAAAACTCTATAACTCATCCGTCCGAGACATCCAGGAGAACGCGCATAGGAGATGCGGGGTAATACATCCGGCACTACACTGAGGAGCGCAGTATGAATACTCCATGCCCTTGGAGGGGGATACCTTTCGGAGGATATCGCAGCGGACCGGGTTTACAGACTCGATGTTGCACGAATCTATCAGGCCAGTAAGAGAAACGAGGCCTTAGAAACAGAAAAAAAAAATAAGCGGTTACAAAACACGCACCCACAACCTGTCCCATGACGGTAGTGCAATATAATCCATCGATCTTAGACAATTCGCACCAGGAACACGGAGAGGGCATTCACTACCATCGGTCCCTCTTTCCCTGCAAATCACGACGATAATGAATATCGCCGGCTGGTGGCGAAGTATGAATGACGGGGCCTGGATAGCAACTCACTTGCCCTGATATACCGTAGCGACGCCACCATCACCATCTCGGCATAGATGAACGCGCGTCTAAACCAGAAGGAGATTAAGTCGATACCGCCGTCTATGTGTCGTGTATGACTGCCGGTCATAAGAGCGCAGGCATGCCTAAGTGCGCCACAATGTCTAGATAACAGGTTACATGAACTCACGAAAATTGGGATAGATTAATGACATCACCACGGCAGCAGAAGCTCAGTGAGCACGCTCTCGGGCGTAGTGTCGAACTCACGAGACATTCAGAGCCTTTTCATTTCGGAGACGCTTTAGAGATGTAGAATTAGCGCGCAGCACTTCATATCGCGTGAGCGTCGAAGCGAATAACGGGCCAAGGACCTGCCCAACGATAAGCCAGCACTCGTGAATAAATACCAGAGGCAACCATCCTGCGGCCTAAACGACCAACGTAGCCACTCATCGATGGCATCCGCCACCCCGCGATAAGAACGATATACACTGAAAAGACGACGATGCACCTGAAAACGGATGTCAGACACGGATGGCGTAAGAGATAAGGCGACTCGCGTCTTGTCTGTTGATGTTTTATACGAATCGCCCACAATCACCGCGTATCGCTGCCCACAATCAATGCGCCTCCCATGACTAGCGTATATGATCATCCCATCGGGATGTCCCGGGTCATAAGGCGGCGTTACGAGACGCCCCCAACCCGAGTCAGAGCGCGGCTCTGATTCGGCGGATAGTAGACGAAAAATCTTGCTGCTGTGCGAGGAGGAAAAGCGAAGACGCAGCCACTCGTGTTGGTGGTCATGACGGTGCTGTTATAAGGAAGCGTCGAGACAAATGATGAGCCTGGAAGCCCGCCTTTATACACGGCACGCGACGAGTCATGTCGATCAGTCAGGCGCGCACCCCGTGATTCTCATACACGGCGTCTTGGAACGCTTCTTGCAACCCAGAACATGTCAGAACGAATACACAGCGAGACTCACCCATATCCGAGGAGAAGATAGAGTGCGAATTGACTGGAAATGAGGCAGTACAAACCGAAAACTCTTCAAGACATCTTTTACCCGATCCTTATATCCTCCACACGCGATCAACGATCTGGTCATCGGGCCCGTCATGTTATAGTCGGAGAAAACGCTCTCAAAGTGTCGCTGTGGGGCCACGGTGGTCTTGGGACGCTCATCGGACTATCTCGCGCTTCCCGACACGAAATAGACTCGTCTTCCTGCGTGGTCCAGCAATTAAGCTCGGCGAAAGTAGCTCGGAATTTCCAAGCAACGCTGAACCTAGACGCGTTCGATGTAAGGATTGCGTTAGCGATTGTGGAGTCACGGCTAAATCCTCGCAGAAATGTGTGGTTAGTTTTTAGAATATGGCACGAGGCGCAGCGCGAGATGTCGAAGAAAGGCGTCAATGATACCACAAGAGAGTACAGACCAAAGAGACCACGCGTTTCGGAACGAGTAAGGCGCTTCCAGAGGGTACATACCGGTGCTTCAGCCAGCACTTGTCCAGATAAGCGTCGTTCAGTGTTGAATTCTGGGAGACGCGGCACTCCGCATCCAGTACAAAGCTTCCGAGACTTCGCATACATTGATCCTTTGCGGTCATGTTGCGACTGCCATGCAAACAAGAAGGGGGCAGGTGTGCTAACGCCATGGCGAGTGTAGTCGACATATGATCGGTAGGCAAGGCTAAGAGTCGGGATGGCCTACTGAACTTCCGAAGATTGACAACCAGAGACAGTGCACGAGATCCAGTCATTGCTCACACGATATGAAGACCTGGACGGATATATAATCTAAAGTGATTGCACATAAAAAAGAATACTGGGAGCCTGTGGTTGGCCTCGATCTCGTCAGTCCAGTGATGGTCCGAGACCATTAGCAGCTGACGGCGAATGCAACAGCATTAGAGAGGAGACGGTGTGCGTCGCCTCCGATAGGACTGCTCGTATACGGGTCAGCGTTATCCAAAATCAGAAAAATCGTAAGCTACCCACCTATGGAAGCCTAAAGATGAATTGCACTCAACAACGCCAGACACGATGTCCTGACAGCACCTGAAAATTTGACATCGCGGTTGAAGGCAAAAAGCTATCGTTACATAATCGACCGAATTCCATTTGGTGCGCTCATCATCTATGCAGTTCTCTTCAGCACACCCGCAGATCATGCTGCCCCCGCAAAGGCTCACGGAGAATGGGAGAGGACTGTCGTCACTGTAAAAACGTCTCTACCAGGACAAGAATCGTTGGTGTGGGAGGCCAATCCACTTGTGTACAATTCTTGTTTCTAGTGGAAGCCATTCAATGGATGATCTCGAAAGCACTCGACAGGAGATGAGGTATTGTCAACCACTTCGAAGGAGGATGGAGAAGCGAACAATTGTTTCAGCTACTCAACGTTGTTCGTCGGCGCAAGCGGGGAATACGTCAACGATTGGAGGAAGCAAATCAGCCGCATCACGCTTAGACGGCTCGTGCTGCAGCCACAGAGAAAGCAGAAGGAGATGAGAATCAGCGTCCGTAAGAGCCATGCCGCCGGGTGTGTTCGACGAGAACGATTAACGGGATTTGGCTGAGCGAGAAACCCAGTATTTTCAACTTTGATACGTACACAAATATAATCAATGCTGGCATGTGGTATAGGGAAGAAGTTACCTTCATTGACAGGGAGCCTGAGCCGGGCACAGATTACAATTTTAATACAAAGTAGAGAACAATGCACATTCGCCTCTCCTAGGGTCTAGTAGCGCGACATGGCACGAGGTGCGCCTCAGTCCAAGAGTAAACGGCCTACTCAAGATACTGAGATGAAAATGTCCAGAATGGGATGGCGCGAAGCATGAAGAGTGGGAGCGCCAGAACTTCGGCATCAATGTTCGCACGATTCAACACACGGACCATCATACCTTGCTCGTCACTGGCATACAAAGGCAGCTTGTATGCTCTGTGCAACGGAACAACGGATAAACGGATACTTCTATCTCATGACGATGGGCCTGCAGAAAACTCTTCTTTCTGTTTTGCAGAGCCCTGTTTCTATCGCGATTGTTTGTGGGGTTCCATCGCGTTTGTGTTCATCTGTGTACTACATAACCTGGGCTTATTCTTGTCTATAGGTCCTCATATCGCTAATATTTGACCTAGCCCAGAGCCGCTTATGACGTCCATCAACATTGCCACTGGCGTCCATCCGCCACCTGATTCCAAAGAGAACTGGCGCCCCAAGTACATATTGTGTCCCCCTTTCACCCACGGTAGTCCAGAACTAAATTCGCTCGTTTCACTACTAGAAGAGAGGGGATTCCAGAAGCACACAACCTACTCGTGTCTTCGATGGCATGTCCCACGAACCTCCTCAAGCGCCAAAAAAGCCAGAGCCGGGAAAGTAAGGGCGCGTTCCACTGTTTCCTTTCTTTACTCACTTGCCGATAGAACTCTAAGTAGTATAGTAAAGAAAGACCCGACAAAGCGCAGGGGACCGTAAGTGATGATGTCCCAACGCCGCGCTGGCTAGTAATGACGTCTGTACAGGAAGAAGCTCAAGCCGGACGCCGAACTGACAGCTGAGGACCACAGAAAGCGCACGGGGACGTGCGAAAAACAATTCATGTGCCCGCTGTTGAAACCACCCAAACATAAAGCCAAGAAGAAGCAGAAGAATGCTATTCGAGCGTAGAGGAATATTTCGGTTGTAATGCGCACCACGTCGTAACCGCCCGGACATTTTTACGGACGAATGTCCTTCGTAGCGATCTGATGTATTAGACCTTCAATCATACCGTATACACGAAATCTCAGACAGTTGTTTTTTAGTAGTCGACCAACGACCCAGAAGTCAGTAAAGCGCCATCCAGCCTCCTGCATGTAAAAAAGTCTTACAGCTGTGGCCTCCACAGTCTACTTTACCCCGTAGTACAAGAAGCAACGAATCCGAGGGCATCGTGTCAATGGGAGGGTGGAGTAAACGAACATGAAAAACAAGCCGCCAAGCACAAGCACGTCGTATGCGACCATGAAAAGGTATCTAGAGCAGCACCGAGACCCGTTGGAATATATGCTGGGTTTTCCATGCTCACGATCTAAAGAATTGTTATCCACCCACGCGTGACTCATAAAATGAAGACACACCCCGATAAACTCTCTCCAGGTGAAGGACCGCCTCCCATCGCAGAGCCGACCATCCTCGGACCAGGCGTCGGCTGCACATGAATCTGTCCGCCATCGTCCCGAGTGTACATTTTAGACTTGAACTGCCGATCCACAATTTCCTCCCGGGGATCGCGCTTGCTCTTCCGCGCTGGACCTGTACCGTCCACACCCGGATCGCCAGCGAGATGGCAGCAGCCTGGAAATATCAGGCTCTGGGGCGACCGTGGTTGGAGAGGCTCTCACAGCAGCAAGAGAGAATGTAAGCGACGCCCATACTGATGTCTCCCATGATGGCGTAAGAGAGGATCAGCGATCGCTTCTTTGAGCGCGCTTTGATGCCACCGCCGATAATGCGGACGTAAGTGAGCAACGAATATAAGCTCGACTATACAATACTTGCTTCAAGTTTGGCTCAGAGGGCTCTTTCATGCGGCTCGGCACTTCCTAGAATGACAATGGTAATAATGCGCTGCAAAGGGTATGCATACGCTCGACCAGGAAAAAATATGACGATGTAAGTAAGATAAGTACACTATACAGGAGAACGGACTACTACAACGCTATCATATTCCCACCAAACGGGTCACACATCAGCTCTTCGCCGTCAAAGACACAAAACCCGCGTGTGAGCTCGTTCAAACTCGGCAGCGGGACGCGCCACATGACGCAGACGACATCAGGAGGGTACCCAGCGAGGTGGTTGAGGATAGTGTAGTCCGTCACTTGAAACACATCGACGGACCACGACGCTCCTTTAAAGTCCATCCTAAACGCGATATCCTGCAGGGAGAGTAACGGATGCTGTCGGATGAATGACGCACGTCGTTCTGCGATTTCAGCACGCCGAGGGCCTTTGAAGAGCTCGTATTGTACGAGGCGATCGAAGAACGACGTGCGCCAGCCGCCGTCTGGGTCGAATCGGGACAATGCGAACGAGTAGGCAACTGTCAATGCATGGATTAGAGTGAATGCATATGAGGGATCGTGCTTACAGCGATAACGGTCTGATACGTCGTGACACTTGCTGCGATGAGACCTCCAATCCTGCTTTTGACAGCGCCGAGAACAATAGAAAGCGTGCTTGCAACCTTTACAATGGTACTGGCATGAATTCGTTCGGCACTGTATCCTCAACAAATTGAGAGATGTTTATGTCAAAAAGGAACATGTATACCTTTTCGCGAGTGCACAATCGGAACTGCCGAACATCAGCATGTTCCATGGCCGGTTCCAGCTCTTTCAGTGTCGTGATAAGAACCTCCAGAGGCCTACGAATCTCTTCCGGTAACTGAGTTTTATCTACCGTTGTTTCTCGCAGGACTCTTTTAAGATGGTGGTATACAGCCGGATCAATGCACTGCAAACTCATCGTGTCGATCAGCTTGTACATGTATATCGCCGTCTGCGCAACGACGTAGTGAGAGGGTAGAAGCAAGGTCTTCAGTCCGCGTAGATTGAAGATGCGGAGAAGACCCCGGTCGGCTTCGTTTAGTCCCAGCTCGAGGAAAGTTAGGCACCTATTGGAGAGGTCTTTGCCCTCCGGCGGGGGCCGACGAGCCATGGCGTAGAAGTAGCGGAAGACGGTTTCGAGAGTATGGTGGTGGAAAAACATGACGCGCATGTTTGCCGGAGTCGAGGCGATGAGGACGAGGAAGTCGAGGGTGGCGCCGATTTCTTCTGAGTCCCGATTCTTTGGGCGTAGGATGTCTTTGGCATTGTTGATACAAGACATGGATATTTCGAGCGGAACAGAGTCAAAGAGAGAACGATATCGGCGATTGTCGCCGCGTATGTCCTTGTCTTTGAGCATTGTCGACGAAAGACAGAACCGCATGCTGCAATGCGCGTTCATGCCATAGCTCTCTACGCGGCTGAGGATCTTGATCCAGGACTTGACCATAGAGTTAACCACCGTGTCGGTCATGAGGCTGCTGTAGAAGAATTTCTCGACATCGACTTTGTCGTGGGTCATTTCCCAAATCATCGAGCAGAGCGGGTCAAGGATGGCGGGGATGTATTCGGAGAACGTCAGCTCTTCCAGGTCGGAAGAGAATTCTGCGAAGAGTTTCTCAGAGTACGCAGCGAGCAGCGGCCAAAGATCGATCAAGTGGCCATAGAAGACGAGCTCATCATCGCCAGGGTGATGGTGGAGGTAATCGTTTAGTGCGCGAAGACAGGCTGCGTGAACGCTTAGGCAGATGGGGTCCAGTGATAGAATGGCACTAGCCATTATAGCATCATGTAGCCAGAAAGTGAAGATTTCTTGAAGGTGAGGGAAGTAATGTGTTCGTCGTGTTACGATTTTTGCAATCTGCGGGATGCTGTTGAGCGCATCGGAAGCGGAAGATAAAGCGGATTTCTTTCGAGGAGTAAGATTCTCAACAGGAAAGTTATGAGCATCAGGCTGACCTTAAGCTCCAATATATTTTGAGGCGGCATGTTGCTGAAAAGGCTCACTGAGCAGGTGCCAAAATGCGAAGTGGAGACTCTCACCACTACTTTCCGATACAGAGCTTGGAAGACGTCCAGTGAGATCGGGGGGAGGAGTCGCCTTTCCAAAATATGGTGTCGCTCGGAGACGTGTTGGGTTGAAGGGAAGAGGCAGTTGACACAGCCACAAGCAAACCGTCTTTTGTTCTCACCCTGGTCATCTCCATGTGACTGGAGCGCTGCACAGTGGAAGCGTCTCGATGGATCTGCGATGATGCATCCGACAGGATGGAAGCGTTGATGAAGCGCTAACAGGCGGTGCAAGGACATCAGGGAAACTGGAACCGGCCGGCGCCACGATCAGGATGAGAGTGGCTTTTGAAACCCACGTTCCTGGTCTACTATGGGCAAACCGTAGATCACCGGTCCTGTATTCGCGGGTTCAACGCCGGTACCACCAGCAAGGGAGTTTTAGTGGGTATTCCTCAAACGAGGCGAGTCCCACACTTGTTCAGACTAGGCATCTGTTCGTGCGTAAATGTATTCTTGCATGGTCTCGAGGTTGATATGTCCTTATAACAAACACGCGGGTCTGCGGCGACGGGAAACAGACAATGTGCTGTACGCTGAAGCATTCGCTTAATGTTCTACTGATTGACGATTGTCGATGACATGGACTTTCTGGGTGGGAAGAGCGCCATGCAAATGTTCTGTGGACAGTCTTCAAGTAATTCTAAACGCTGACTGTATTCACTAGTTGGCATCGACGACGCAACCAAGGATATACCAGCCGTGTTCTTTATGCATACTATACATGTCGTTGTAGAATCCTAAGTAAGTATCTGAAGTAATATGTCATATCCTGTCCGTACCACGTAGCTCAAAACTTGTATTACTAGGCCCCCGCGTCTCTAAGGATTGTCCGCTTCTTCCCCAATAACTTCCTGGGCGGAAGCACCACGTCCGGATGTCTACTAGTAAAATGCTGAATGATCTCCTCGCGGGTAGCGAACGGCGGTGCAGTACATTGCTGACACGTATACCCTGTCACCGCCAGGTCAGCCAGCCATATAAACACGGGAAGGTTCACTCACCCGAGCGATGGGCTCGTCGCCTATGAGTCATGTTTGACGGCCCCGCCTCACTGGCAGTGGTGTATGTCACGGTGCTAATGATCAAGGAAGTTGGAGCTTCATCAATCAAACTCGCGCGGAACTACTACTACTCACCTCTGTACTTATTCTGCGTCGACTTGTTCGACAAGTCTGGCTGCACGCTCAAGATGTTCTGCGGAGCCCTGTGCCGCCGATAATAGGGTATTGCCACTTGTGGTGTGGTGGTGGTGGTGGTGGAGGCCGAACGGTAGGAGGGACTCGAGGATCGCCATGCTGAGTCGGCATTATGGGCGTCCCAAATGTGTCTTCGCGTACAGGCGCAGATGGGTGATTGCGCGCTTGACGTTTGTTGTAGCGTACCATACTTATGGGGGGTTGCGTCTGAGATCAGGAAGGTTCGAACAATTTATATGCTGGGTGGGAGCTGAGGATCGTCGTTACTATTGGTGGAACAAGAGGAATTATTGTTGTTCCTACATGGGCAGGGAACAACAATAGACGTTGCTAGTGTGGATTGTTCGGAGATGTTCCAAAAGACACGCGAACAAATAGGGAACATAGGACTTGACACAAGCGCAAACAGGTGTTCATGCGGCAAGTACTACACGTCCACACGTTCCCCTACAGCTCAAATGCCTGTGCCCGGGAGCATGCATTTACTCCAAGTCGACCAACAATTGGATCGATAGTTCTATGAAAGCAGAAACGCACAATACATTGAACTGATTTGAACAACACTCTTCATTGGGGCGATCATCGATGAGTACCTCAAAAAGCCTCAGAGGGATAAATTACAAAAGGGCAATTGTAGCAGTGTACTTAACTTATTTCCGTCAGAGTCAGCATCAAATTTCTCGCTGGTATCATTGGACAAGAGATGCCAACCGTGGGATCAGTCATGTTTCCGAAAAAGACTCGAGAATTGCGTTCATGTCGTTCCAATTTGGGACAGTCCGAACCAAACGGCATCTGCCGAAGTGTTTTTTCTTTTGCTAACATCTCCCATCCCGCCTTGCCTACACCCCAAGGTCAACACTGGACTTGGGTCGGGAAAGTCACGTTCTGAGGGTACAAGATGTTATAAGACTCAACTTGGTCCGCGTTGACTAGAAGTACAAGTACTTGCCACTATCATGTAGACTTTGCAGCCCGCATATTTCACTTTGCATCGTATTCTACTTTTGTATCATGAAATGGTTGAAAGTATTCCATGTCGCGATGTGCCAGTACAGGACTGTCCCGCCGCCATCCGTACGACTCAAGCCAGACTATGAGGGCGGGTCTCCGATTCCAGTTATCGGTGAAGGCACTAACTGAAATGGGTCAAAGGTAACTGACATTGGTTCCGATTACAGTTAGCATCCGCTAACTGACGACATGCATCCTGAGCGCGCTACTCTTCCCTCCGCATCTCGTCAACCACCTCTCGCCGCTGTTCGAAAGGGACGCGTCATTCTTGAGTCCCATCCAACAGTCAACGTATACCACTTCCCTCCGCGCTCCGGTCAAGAACGACCATTACCGTGCGCCTCCCACTGCGTACTAGACCGCAGAGATCTCTTCGACCTTGGACACCACTATCAGTTGGGCGGGATGCTCCGCTGTCAATTCCAGTCAGGTAACTCCAAGATTCAGTTATAGTATCCGATTACAGTCTCATATATATAATTCACAAGATTATAGTTGTACATAATCAAGTATCATGGCGCTGCGGAAGGCTAGCTGGGAAGAGTGAATTGTCTGACGAGCGATGTGCGGGATGCTTTCGCGCGGAATCAACATCAGTGCTAATTTCCAATCCAGATGGGAGAATTTGTGATAGAATCATGAGGAGGAGTTACCTTTTCAAAATATGGCATAGAAGGAGAGTGCAATTGTTTTGGCGAATCGTATGCTCATTCACCTTGTACGTATAGCCGGACGATGCGTAAAACACTAGGTCAAAGAAGACGATGTCATTCTGGTAGGCGCTAAGGTCTGGTTCTACGGCGAGGATGGGAAACGGTGAAAGGGCAGCATGGATGATAAACAAAGTAGGTGACTAGGCGACTCGCGTCATATTGTGCGCCTCAGGTTCCCAGGTGCGCCAGAGGAGTGATAGAGCGAGACAGGCCAGGCATGTACACAAAAGAAGCGCTACTATATCCGTCAAATTGAGATGAAAGAAAGATGAACGATCAACACTTGCCTGCAAGGATGATCACGGTCAACTCTACGGGATGCATAGCAGATGATCAAGTATTAGTGTTTAGTTGGATTTTGTGGCGTTATTGAGGGAAGGAAGAAGAAGGAAGAGAAAACGCTGTCCGCGCCTTTTATATTTGGGGGGGAGACGCTGATCTGATCGTGCCTTTGTTGTACATGCAGTCTTATTGTCCCAGGATGGCTACGTAAACACGCGCCAACTCGAAGAGACGAATATCTAATTGAAGGCGTGCAGACGTACGAGCAGTGTCTCGCGAAGGAACAGCATGTGGCGGAAGCAAATTGCGGCTCCCGGGCCGTGCCGGTGCACATGGATACTGCGACGACCGGCGGGATACGTCGCAAGCAACAACGGCCGTCATGGAGTATGCGCACTCACCGGCGCTCTCGTTTACTGTAGGAACGACGTCAAGGAACGGGGGTGTGTGAGTGCTCGTGATCCGAACATGTGGCCCGACTGTATAAGGGCGGGCACTTATGCTGACTCAGAACTCCCACCACCACTCTGCGCCTAGGAATACGAACGCACTAGGCTGTGAGTGTCCATTTGGATATCGTCTTTTCTTGCTTTAATATCCGCCGTGTAGCGCCTAGCGAGCAGGGATAGCCGCGATAGCACTGCGATGGCGACGAGGAGCAGTGGCCAGTGCTGCCTAGGGCTATGAGCGTTCCTCCAGTGCGAGACGAGATGGCCGTCCAGCCTGACCGTGCGACGACGATGAGCGTTCCGCCAGAGCGTGCGGTGGCAGCGATCCCACGAGAGCGGGCTTCGTCGCCTACGACGATGGACGAGGAGGATACGATGAATGCGGAGATAACGGTGCAGCAGCAAAAGGACAAGGACTGGTGGAAGACTGCCTACACAAGCGTATCATGGTCCTTTCACACATCTATCGTCACCCCCCTTCTGCCATGCACTCTCAGCACATTACCTCCCGCCAATCCCGCCATCGACCTCAACTCGGCTCTCCCAGGTGTGCGCGCAGCCCTCGATACCATCTCCCGCTACGAGGCCGACGTAGGGTTCCACATGTCACCGTATCCGTACCCTACATCGTACGTGTACACCCCACCTTCCCCGTTCTCTACGCCCTCTCCTCTCTGGCACACGACCCTCCTCCACGCCTTCTTTGATGGTATGCCTTCTCCGCAGGCATTTTCGCCAGTGTCGCCACCATCATCATCTTCCTCCTCGTCTTCATCGTCCCCGCCAAGAACACCCACGGAAGACGATCCATTCGTTGTACGCCCACCTAAAATGGCACGGACGAGAAAGGACATGCTTGATGTCCTTTCGCGTCGGGGAACGCCTACTCCGGTTATGAGGAGGACAACGTCTGGATGGATCGATGTAGGGCCTGGATGGATCGATCTATCCACGCCTGCTGTTGATATTAGCAGGCCGCAGGTGAAGCAGAAACAGCCCAGGGGCGGCAGGAGACGTAGGCAGCCACAGCCGCAGCCGACGCCCTCTCCACCACAACAACAGTACGGAAGACTCGTTGGTCGTGATTGGAGGTGATAATGTAAAAATTGTACGATATGCTTTTTTTTTTCTTGTGCTCGCTCTTCTTGCTTTGTGAACGAAATGTAGCGTGTTGCGGTTATCGCACCATACTTGTATACGAATGTACCTGTACCTTTTTGTAGTTTGCTTTCCCGTCTCTTTCCTCCGTTGCGCTGTTACTTGTAAAAGGTGTGCTCTCGCCTTGGAGGACAAGCTAAACAGCCATCGTATTGCTATTACGCCGCGTTATGATAAGTAGTGTTCATCCGACAGTCGCGACCCACTTGAAACTCCGCTGCCGACGTTTTCGGCACAGCGCGACATCCATGACCGTGCAGGCGACATGTCGTAAAGCGGACCTTCGCGCGCGGATAGCACCCCCCTGCATGTACACGAATGGGCGTAACTTTCTGGAACCGCCACAGCTTTATCCCCTCCAAATTCTGGTGTTTGCCTCTTGGACAGCACTTCCCTTGACATGATCTACATTGTGCGATAGCTCACCAACGCTACCGACGTGTATCCCCAACGCCGACGGTAATGATATTTAGGCCACGCACCCAGCACGCCCCGACGTGTAGGGCCGACCCCGACACGTTCCTTAATATCGCGTACAACTTTTTACATCGCAACCGGGAGAGGAATTTTTCCTTGCTTTTAAACGCTAGTGTGTGTCTGAAACTTTCCTTCCTTTTCTCGTCTCACTAGTCACCTAGAGCTCCGCTATGATTTCTTCCATACCACCGCTCGTGGGCACACTTCTCCGTCACAACGAGCCCCCCACCGATGCTGAGGACGCTCTTCTGCAAAAGGTTCTTTCCGCAAAAAGAGCTCGACTTGTCTCTCTGGACATCCAGCTCGCTGCCCTTCATCGCGAGAGGGACGAGCTGTTCGACAATGTGTCCCAGCTGCAGGCCGCCGTTCATCCTCTCAGGCGCATGCCCATTGACGTCTTGGGCGAGATCTTTGATTTATGCGGCACGTTCCATCCCGAGCCTCCCGTCTACAACCTTTGGCGTGATTACGACCGCGAACGGTTCACCGTTCCGCGCTCTTTTGGACCATTGGACAAAA
Source organism: Mucidula mucida (assembly GCA_015501055.1). NCBI lineage: Eukaryota > Fungi > Basidiomycota > Agaricomycetes > Agaricales > Physalacriaceae > Mucidula > Mucidula mucida. The sequence continues at coordinate 18,946 of JADNYV010000240.1, forward strand.
CTACCGCGCCGTGGGTTTTGGCAGAGGTGTCGTCGCACTGGCGGCAGGTGGTAATGGGCTATCCCCTGCTATGGTCGCGTGTTTTCGTCAATCTAGAGCGCCCGGACCACGTCGAGAAACTTGCTACCTACCTCGAGCGTGCAGGCCAACATCTCATCGACGTTCATGTCTTCGCCAAGGACCTTAACCGTGTCTCCACCACGCTGCTCAATGCCCTCATTGGCACATCTCCGCGTTGGTCCCTCATCAATCTCGATTGTCCCATCTCCCTCTTCCGCCATGTTCCTACTCTTGCGCTACCCGAGTTGACTACGTTCAACGTCAAACTCTTCCCCGTCCTCATCACGGAAGACACCACCATCATCACCACCTTTTCGCAAGCCCACAACCTTCGTCGGGTGTCTGTCGCTCATCTCCTTTCCCATGTCGGCCAGCCCCATCCAGTAAGGCTACCATCGCAACTGATGAATACGGTTGCCCTTCCACTGGCCCAGATTACGGAGTTTACCACCGATAGAGATGGCGCTCTCTATCTCTCCCCGCGCGAGGGGTGTCCTGCCCTTCGCAGCTTCCACTTCCATCCCTCGCATCACAACGAGAACGCCTGTCTTTCCAGACCGAGTGCAGAGCCACTCTCTTGCTCGCTTGAGACGCTCGACATCTTTCTCAAAGACCCAGTTGTCTCACCAAACTCGTACATTTCCTACATATTCGAATCCTTCCGCTTTCCCCAACTCACCGACCTGCGTCTCTCCCCGCCCATCGATTACGAGAGGCTCTCCGTCATGCCTACGTTTACGGAGCACACTGCGCCCGAGCTCGTCACGCTCCACGTTCATTTCGTGCACGGTTCATTCGATGATTTGACGCAGATTTCGCTGTGTGATATCCTGCGGTTTACGCCAAAGCTACAGACGCTGGTGATCAGCGGGCATACGATGTATCCTACCAAGCAGTGGACGATGGTGGAGCTATTCCGTCGATTGTCGTCGTCGTGCTTGGTCCCGGAGCTTAGGGTTCTGGATATTGCGGGGGCTAGTCTCCCGCAGCGGCCGCTTAATGATGCGCTGTTGGACATGGTGAGGTGTCGCTGGGGGAGGCAGGCGATTAAAAGTGTCGTGCTGGCACCCGAGCAGAGGTGGGCTGTGGGCTTTGATGAGTATGCGCCTTGGGCGGAGCTCGTTGAGGATGGGTTGCAAGTGCGTTTTAGGGACCGATTGCCCGAGTGTAGGGATTTGCCTTGTCTTTAGTTTATTAATGCATCAGAGAACGTTGATAGAGTAGTCATATTAATAATCTGTTACCGTACATCCTACATATCTGAATGAACAAGTTAAGTTATCTATCCCCATGTCATTCGGTAACGAAGAAACGATCCAATAGTGTAGAGCGCCATTTCGGCGTACAGATATACAAGTAAATATGGGTATGCAAAACTGTGGTTGGTTCAATAGAAGATCAAAGGGTCGAATCCGTTACTTACTGTAGTCTAAGAAGCGGGGGTATCGATGTGTCGCTCGAATGAAAAGGGGAGGGACCAAGTCGTCGGAGTGAAAGCCTGGAGTGCAAAACCTGTGAGCGACGGACTACTAACGTGTAAACGGCGCACTTTATCACCCCCATCGCACAAGTAGACGTGAATTCAAACTGAACACCACGCACCACATACATTGCTCTCGGATTCAGTGGTCCGTGGTCGAGTGGCTTCCACGCTGTTGAAAGGGAAACGAGTCTCTTTACGCAAAACGAAGCGCCGGGTGGGCATTCTTCAGGTGCAAACTTTCAATGACAGCTGCCTGCTTACTTACCCTCATCTGCCTCCTATCTATCAAACTGCTTTCTCCTCCACCCCACCATGGGAGCCCTCGCCTACCTTCTCTCATGTTGCTGTAAGGTCTCTCTTTCTTTCATTCCCACTCCACCCCTGACGATGACTATGACTAGCCTGCGGCACAGGACGCGAGCGCAAGCCCAAGCGCGATCCGCGCGAGGACATTGTGGATCAAGAGTTCAAGGCGCGGGTGTACACGCGAGACGATAGTGGGCGGATCCATGTGCAGCCTACGCCCGGGTCGAGGATGATCAGCGTTAATGGGTCGCCGATAGGAGGGATAGAGGGTGAGGGTGGGACAGAGGGATTACCGGGGTGAATGACCAGGTCCATTATGCGCTTTTTACGCTTAGTTCGCTCACAGTTCTTTTTTTGTTTATTTTCAGATCATGATTTTCTCCTTCCGCGACCGACTTGGGTCCATTCGAGTTCGATGCCACCCATCTCATTTACCACATCGATTGATACCCCCCCCACCATGATGATCGCTGCTGCTTGGACTACAGTGAGTAAACCGATTCGACAAGCTTGATCTTTTGTGTTGAAACGACCACAGTTTTGCATACCCACATTTTACTTGTATATCTGTTCGCCGAAATGTGGCGCTTTGCTAGATATATTAATTCCTGGATCGCTATTGGGATAACTTGGTGGGTGAAGCAAGCAGCTGTCATTAAAAGTTGCGCCTGAAGATGCCCTCCGAGCTTCGTCTTGCGTAAAGAGACTCTTTTCCCTTTCAACAGCGTGGAAGCCACTCCAACTCGGACTACTGAATCCGAGTCGAAGTGACAAAAAGTTCCAGCGAGCAAGTAGACACGAAGAATGTAACGCGAATAACTTTGATTGAGGTAAAATACGAGCATGCATGGGGTGGTGGTAATTCACGTCTACATGTGCGATGTGTGGCGCAGGAATTCTGGCGCCAAGTATGCCAGAGCCAATAGGGGCATGTTCATAGTACCTGTGTATCGAAGTGTCTGGACGAAAGCAGCATGTTCAAGAGTACAATGTAACTTGGTAGATCGGAAGCATTTGCGTCAATTCGCGTTGGTCTACCTAGGCGTGAACTTTCAAAGTGTAACATGACGATAAGTAGTTCAGTCCAGCACGTTCCAGTCCTGTCGCGACGTCTCGACCATGACCTGTCCATTTCGTTGCCTACTTCGCCGAATGTACCAGCAGCCGTTCCTCCACCTTTAAAGAAATATCCCATACAACGCGTTTCTACGCGTCATCGGGAACTGTGGAAGTAACTCAGCCTCATATGACAGAGAACGTTGCTGACGATCACGCGTACCGAAGAAACTACCTTTCACGACCCCATCAAACCCAGGAGTGTATTTAGAAACGGCGCAGGGCCCACCACATATCCTGCGACTGTCGGGATAGTAGAACTGAATCGCAGCATCTACTAGTTCACTCATCTCCTTCCCTATCCACCGCACATCAGCGAACTTCTTCAGCGCCGCGCTCACCCAGTACGCGCAGCCCTCGTGATGGTCCGTAAATTTATAACAATCGAGATGGTTCTGTAAATTAGCATGGTCGATCGTCACAAAGCGAGAACCTCGTACCTCCATCATAAACGAGATGATCTTCTCCAAGGACACAGCAGACGTAAACTCGCCAGAGACCCGACGAGCGTGCACGCCAAAAGAGTCCGCGTCTACAGACGCCATCAAAGCCAGATTCAGCATCCCCGCATACTTTGATGATTCCCCGGACTCCATGCTAAAGCGTAAAGACGCCGCCGTGGAGGTAGGCGATACAAGGTCAAAGACCAGCGCCCAGTGGTTTACTGGGGGTCGTCCAATCTCCGCCTGGTCGCCTTCGTTGATGTACGCGACCGCGTGTACACCCTCGACGCGATCTGCGAAATAGATGGCTTGATCCTCCTCGGAGAACGCCTCCACATCCCAGATCCACGAGTTATTGAGCTTATAGCTCACGTCCACCATGCTAGATATAAATGCTCCCGGTCAGTATGTTCGCGAATTTGAACTTTGAGACAAACTTTAGTCGTCCGTCCGAGATCGATGAAAAGAGGAAAGAAAGTTAGTCCTGTCAAACGGCGCAATGCATTGAAATAGAAGGGCGGTTTCTTGTCCCTTCACAGAACATAGTAACAGGCTAGACCGCAACCCACGATAGTATGTATATGTTGCTAATACGATGGCGATCACGAAGGAAGAAGGATATAATAGACGCCGACACCTAGACCACTGATAATATGTAAACCGTCCACGGACGCGAAGATGAAAACACACAACATTAAATTAACAAGCGTGAATCAATCATTGATGCTGCACGCCTCGATCCGCATTCTCGTCAGGCATACCCCAGAATCCAACCGAGCCCCACGCGCCTCCACTCCCAGCATCAAAGGTCATACAGGTCGAATCACGAACGAACGGGCATGTACGTGAAGCCCTTGGGGGTGAGGCAGTCTCCAAGTCGAGATAATTAAAATCAGAAAGACTATCAAGGCCTGATCCGAAGGGTACACCACCTGAGGGAAGTCAAAGGCTTGAACGTAGTATTGCGCAGCAAGGTGTCAATTACTGTTTCGTCGGCATGGAGAGCATCGTGATAGTTGAAATCCTCTTCGGAGTCTTGGATGCTGAGAGGGCGAGCAGTGCTTATTCATCGCAGGGTCTTCACTTGACGGCGACAATCAGGGACTTCTGAAGGCATTCATAACTACACGTACCAGGGAGACCAGCGACATTCGCGCTCAGAAAAGAAAACTCTCCAAAATTCGTCGCCGCCAAGGAGGCAGGGGACGGAAGTAATGAAAGATTGGCGGCTCTGATCGTCAATCATACTGGACAGCGAACAAGATCAAAAGGCAGGCCATCATCGATCCTTATTAAATAGTAAGTGGCCTCGGATTCTTTACGCGTCCAGCATGTAGGTATAACATGTGAAGATGAGCTCGCTATCAATATGCTTCACCTCCGTTTGTTGGGCGAATCGTCTGCAGACAGAATATGAGAACCATCTTTCAACAGTGACAAGCCACGTATGGAACGCACGTGTCTACATCAGATCGCAATCCATAAAAAGTTGTGGACTCTCCATGTCGCCATAAGCATTAACAGCTTATAGGGCGCTTGGTGGTAGCAGTGATCGCGAACAGAAAGCATACACTATCGATAATGTACTATGGTCTTTATCATCGACAGGCGGTACTTTGACCGTATCGCTGAGAGCGCGCCGGACCCCGATCGGTGAAAACAATGAGATCGGCCTGATAACAGGAAGAGTGGTGGATCATCCGGATGTCTTGCCAAAAAGACATACCACGCGTCCCTCGTCGCGTTTTACAGTATCGAGCTCAAATGCAGGTTTGGTGCGCCACGAAAGGAAACATTAGAGTTGGCAGTGATGATGCGAACGTTCCTGGCAGTGATACGCGACAGTTTTGATCTGACAGTATATGGGAAATTGAATTACGAGTCACAGGAATGATGAGAACTGATGTGTAGAAAACACAATAAGAGGTCTTCGGAGTGGAGACTTCGGCGGCCAAGAATAGAATCTGAGGTCGAACCTAGAGGGTTGGGACCACGGTTTGAAACGATATTCAAAGAGGAGAGACGCTGAACTGCGGCATACATTGAGGTCTAAGCGTTATTTGCAAAAGCTAGACCGAGCCGTTGTAGAAAACACGAGACTGACACCCTTTCTCTGCGCGGAGAAGGAGGGTGATGACGCAGGTTTATCACGTTAAATGAAGCATTCTGGAATCCTTATTGTTAACAAAGTGCAAAGTCGCGTCGATTTGCAAATTAGACTCACGTCAAAGCGCGTCCTTATTGTTTTCGCCCACATGCCGGCGAGACAAACAAAATGGATGTCTCAGGTCCCGGTACCTTGCGCGCGTTCATGTTGGCGTATATAAGAAGTGCGGAGGGTGATAGAATGGCAGCAGCACTCCACCGCTAAACCTCTTCGCCACAACCACCCACCCAATCGCAATGGATTCCTTCGAATACGTTCCTACCGTTGCGCAGGCAGAAGACGAGGAGTGCATGGAGACGAGCATACCCGTCAACGAAGCGGACGGCGATGGCAGCAGCTGCGTCATCTCATAGCGCCATCAACCTCGCTATCCCGCCGATCGCTATCCTATTCATTTCTGTGAGCATGCCGTTTCGCGTATGATTCCTAAACTCACTTCATACTCGCAGGTTAATACGCGCATACTACCCGCGTTCCGTCATATTTTTCATTCGGGTTGTAATTCGTCGTCCAAGGGGAGGAGGAAGAGATGAAACCAAGCTTTATAGTCGACAAAAAATGGGCTATTGTATATTTAGACGTCACCACACTTTCGATATTCTCTGGTGATGGTCAGTAGTTGGGAGCGGGATGAATACAAGAAATTGGCTGTCAGTGATGTCTCTAAGTTGAATGTAAGAAGGAAGGTGGCGAGCTGAGGCATGACGTTCGAAAGATACCGGCCCACTTCTTCTGCCACGTGACCAGTACCTTGCCGGAGACGCGGCCCTCCTTCCCTCCAGCATGTGGTATAGTGTCACTACTTGACGTTGTCTCACAGCCCGCCGAGGCGCTGCCTGCAACGTGCAGAGCTTGCAGTCGCTGCAAGGATGCGTTGACTCATTCTATGGATATCTACTCACAGCCTGTGCACGTTTCTGAATTCGAAGAATGGAAACGAGTTTATACCGGCGGCGCAGGATTGATTCTCGGATTTGGTCTAGGCATGTACAGTACTGGGAGCTGCTGTTCCGCGGCTCTCTCCCGTAGGGTAAGTGAAGCTCTTGCTATACCGCTGTTTATAGCCGGAGCGCGGATAAAAATAAGTACGACATCACAGGCGCTGCTACGGGACCGCAACGTTGGTTCTGAGGTGTCGTTTTAGGAACAATAATGCCGTCTCCCTCGACGCTTACACTAATACATGCCAGGGTATGTTACCCACTCTCTGGGATGTTTTTGATGAGCGTCCTCCTCACAGAGTCGAACTATCGCATCGACTTCTGATCGAAGCACAGGTCCTGGCCACACGAGGCAGCATGGCTCCGATCAGCGACCAGCACAGCATCAGTGATTCACCCTTCTGCTTCTCGCTTGCCTCATGCTATCCTACAGGGCTACTGCTTGGAAAATGTCTTCTCAGCAGAAAAGGATGCTGTTCACGTAGCTTTCCTGTGCACCATATGGTAGGTACGTACAAGGGGGTCCGGAATGCCTAATCGCGTACTTCGTGCTCATCTGCTAGCATGTGCAGCTGTTTCTATCGGTACAGATACACCGATGACTATTTCCTACCCCCGATTGTAGAAGTCATACGGAACTTCTCGGATGGGTGCGGCTGTTGTATGTGCACATATATTAAACGGTCTTCGAAGAACTGGAAATGGCGGAAAACAAGCGCGGCAATCAGTGGTAGAGGGGCTCTGCTATGATGTGACGCACGTAAGTACTGGATAAATGTGACCACATTATCACAGCTACAGATGTCTGATGTCCATCAACCTATTGTTCGTCGGCTCCGGAATAAACAATGGGACGTGCTCTTTTTGTGGTTCTCGATTGGTCTTCTCCACAGCAAGGTGGGAAATGCCTCCTTCGATTGTGAATAACTTGTCAGCCGTTGCCTCAAGCATCCTATATGCGGAATCGCAGCAATGAGAATCTTAGCATCTCGCCACGCATGCGCGGCGTATGACTGATGACTCAAAATGGCGATTATGACTGCGCCATCGAAGGCCATAGATCCACAGCCTTTCGCTCTCTTATATTCCACACCAGGCCAGATTTTTCCTCAGCATCCCATACCTTCATGTTATCCACGATGTCTAACTATCCCTCCACCTCAGCTAATGGAACGCTCGCTTGGCGTATAGCAGAGGATCTATACCCGTCATGCGACTCAACCGTCTCTCCCCACTTCGAGGACGAACTCGCCGACGAAGGTGGTCCACCACGCTTTCTACAAGAGCTGGAGACCAAGCGCAGACATAACAGACTTGCCGCACAGCGCAGTCGCCAGAGGAAGAAGGATTATTTACGGCACTTGGAGGTTGAGATAAGCGCGCTCAAGAAGCAGGTAGCACGCTGGAAGGCAATGGCCGAGATCTACGAAGGAATGCTACAGGCTCACGGTCTATCACTGCCGGTTCCTGCAATGCAGTCTATCAAACCGACGTGTTAAAGTACGCCGGAATAACTCTCAGCCCTCCATGTCTACTTATGTGACCGCGCCAGCGTTCATTTTCTTTTGTATATACTCCACGAAACACATGAACTATCGTTGTATCGCCGCCTTCAATGCACATCATCGCTTACACTTCATCGTGAGGATCAACACGTTCGGTTACCATGTAATCAAGTTTCGCGTGCTCCCAAACTCGAGCCTCCGACTAGACTTCAGTATCATGTTGTTCAAGAGAACGTAAGGTTTAGTCAAGACAATGGCGCAGCAACCAACTCCTGCATTCACAGGACTTCGCAATTCGCACCTTCATTCGACACTTCTGGTATGGCGCCAAGCCACTAACGCGCTTAAAGGTACCTAGCTGTATAACTGCTAGCGCCAAAGCAAATCCGCCTACCAACTTCGCAGTCCGGGCCATTCGGTCCGGGAGCCGCCTGCTCCTTTCTGCCATCAACACCGACTCGCCTTGATTCCGGAAAGCGGCGCAGAACCACGATGCGAAGCAAGGAAAAAGCTATGAAGGACTTCGACCTCACTGAGCCCGTTAAGTTATGCTCTAGTTCATTTTTCAATCTTTTCCTCTCAACAAGTCAGAATTCCCAATCGATCGACGCAACACTCAGCAATATGTATTTGCTGGGTTCTTTCATTTCTCCTTCTCGGAACCTAAAGCGTATACTTGCTCAGTTGCCCTCCGGCTAATCTACGCTACCGCCAACCTGTCAGTCGCTGTCTAAACACGGTAGAGGCATACGTGGATGCGCGTCTGAGAACGAGCGGCACCGATAGGCCATGGCTGTCGGTGGCTGTACCCTTTTCCTTTGACTCGATGAGCACCCTAGGTGAGTCAAGTCAGGTCATTGCAATTCCGCCCAGCTTTCATATATAATCTAATATATCTAGGTCCTCGTCAAGTCGTGATTTCTACCCACCTGATAACCCCATCCACATCGCCACAATGTCTTCGAACATGTACCGTAATAACACGCGCTTGATGGCGATCCAGAGGGCAACCGATGTCAAGGTGGAGGCGGTATCGCGTCTGAAGTGGCAGGCCGCCCGAGACACGCAGCGACTACGCGCTATGCGGAAGGTCTTCGACCTCTATGATGGTATGTATGCGGTTTACTTCACACCGCAAATTACCCTGCTTAACGGCTGCTGGGTAGACGACGATACAGACACAGACACAGATTCCGACGTCGCCGATAAGCTACGGACTGGGAAAGCAGTGGCATTTGTCGAGACAGCCGGCGTTGTCTACCCCGCAGGCGACGCTGAGGAGATGGATATTGAAGTGTCTGCCGTTATTGTCGCCTATTATTCGGGCACTTCGGCAGCGCCCGCGTATTGTGACTCTGACTCTGGTTCGGAGGTTGGCACATTGGAGTTGGACGAGTGGGAGGAGGACTTCGATTTCTCTTCAGACGACGATGACATTTTGACTGGCTCGGAGATGGAAAGCGTAGAGGACGAGGTGGATGACTGGGATTGTATCGACGACTTTCCGGTACAGAGGTCGTCGTGTGCGTCGAAGAGGGAGGTGCATTCATACGCGGAAGCGTTGAAGGATGCGACTCGTGGTCGGGAGAAAGGATCATGAATGGTTCGCAGATTACATCGACGCTTACGGACACCAAGTGCTTCTTTGTCGTATACCCTTTTCTGCCCTTTCCACCTCGTTAATCTTCTGGTCGATTGAACTCGTGATGATATTAACCTCCCTCGATGTGGAGTTTTTGCGTACAAGCAAACAAAGTTCTGCGCATTCCCCGCTCAAAAGAATTCCCGTCGGGGGAACATCGGAGGGCGCAGTTGAGCAGGGGTCCGGCAATCCAGTGCCGATCATGAATGACGAGGCACGCCTTTTGCTTTTACCCATGCGCAGTGTCAACCAACATGAAGAATGAAACTTGCTTTACACGCTCTCTCCAGCCCCTTTCCCACAACCCACTCGCGACCGTTGGTTACGTGTAGACTCTCAGCGGTAACAATATGTACGTTCCAGAGACGAGAAACTTTTGGGTGCATACAATTTCTCTTCAAATTAGCGATGATTTCCGGCATTTGACTTACTTTGCCTGGCGAATCTGCTGGAGAAAACCCGTCAGCAGACGTACGAATTTTGTGTACCGCTAAAGAGCTGAACCGCTTCTAGCGCCGTGTCTTGTGGTGCCCGGGTTATTTTGAAGTTCGTGGCGTACGATGGAACTACCACGTTGGTTAGAGTTTGATCGCGAGTTTGCATGTGCCCTCAACTGACTACGTTTTCCTAGGTCGTGATTACGCGGAAAGTTGCTCATGGACATTCGTCGGTAGTCGAGTGCTGCGCTTCGTGGCTTGAAACATACTCAAGGACTCAAGACACCCGTTTGGCATTCTTTGTCTCGCGCCAAACAATCCGAAGGAAATTACATTTGATCTCGATGGCTTTCATTCCCCGGAGGATTGGTGTTATCCACTTTGTAATCAAATTTGCGGACGGTATCATCATCCCTCTCTGGGATAATGACATGGTTGGAAGCGACGTACACCCTCTCAGACTTCTGGGGTTAGTAATTCAATCTGATTTCTGTTTTGTGAAGCTGAAATATTATGGTAGTTGCTCTACTTTCTGTGAGTATATTTCGCTCTTCCCGACGCGCCATAAAGCTAATTGGTTGCTCTGATTGTACAGACCTGTGTAGGTTTCGTATCGGACTGGAACGTGGATCACTCTTACGCTAACCCTCATTTTCGTAAGCTTTGGTGTCTATGCACATATTCGTTACGGCTAAGACGCGCAGTAACATCTTCGATTCGTTCCCAGCAGTGGGCGTTGCACTTGAAAAGGAATTCTGACCCCATTTGACATCGTCGGCCTTAGTTTTCAGCGTACTTTTGGCTTTCTGGTTCAGTCAAACGGCGATGATTTGATCAAGTGCGTGTTATGTGCGCGGGGCCGTTTCCCTTCTCGCCGTTGCTGCTTCTCATGAAGACCCGCGGATTGAGGTGAGCAAATGTACACGCCACCTCATTTTCCTTGCTGCCTTCTACTGACTCCCGAGGTCCAAGGCCATTATGCGTGCGAGAGGTACTCATCGTAGAGTCAGCGGTCTCATATGGCTGCTCATGCTTGTAGCGCTTTCCGGAGTCCAATCGGGGGTTAGGATAACGTATCTCATCCGTGCGCGAAAGCGATTCGAAACTCTGAACACGCATGCGTCAGGTGAGATGACGGGGGATATCGTCTTTCCCTCTGACTCAGCACGCTCAGAAATCTACGCGTATCGCGACGCGTGCCTCCCCACTATCGCGGTGATACCGCGCCTCTAGTACATCTTGGCGCTCCCACATTTCGCTCATCAGTGTTCCGAGGTTCTTCTTGGTAATACGGCCCTCCGATATTCCGTTGTTTCTGCGTCCTGGGCTCTAGCAGCGCGCACTTTGGCCAGGTCCTGTAGCTCAGTGGCTCATTTTCGTCCCGATGCTTAACGGACAACGGTGTGTGTGAGACACGACCGATAATGACCGTGTCCGGCGGTAATCGCATGCTTAACCGGGACTCGTTCAGGTCTTGAACATCAGGAATACTGAGGTCCTGCCTCCCTCGGGATCTGATTACGATGCGCTATTCTCTTTGGCTGGGAACGGGGTGTATAACACCCGATGGTAGATCTAACATTTGACTTGGTCGCACAAATCGAGCAAATGAATACGCATTTGGGGGACCATCCTCGGTGAACACGCCGTTCGCAGACTACGTCGCACTTGACGAGTTGCCTGAATATTGGGCGTGTTCCAGACTATCCTCCGGGAGACACTCGTCTCCTATGAAGCGGTGAGAACCATCACCATCTGGTGCCGCAATATCTCCCTCGCCGGCCTGGACGGGAAAGGACAAAGTCTCTGATTTGCAAGTGAATCTTCGAGCCTCGCACCTCTTCCCCCTTCTCTCTCACAGATATAACGCGGCAGGGGTAGCCATACAAAAAAAATAGGGAGGTGTAGATATAAATAGGGAGCGAGTGATTAAAAATACCAGACGGAAGACAAAAATATATCCGCAGGCGGCTATATTTAGCTCCGATCGCATTGATTTCCAATCCCTGCCGGCATCAAACGACGACATACAAACCGAGACGACTCCCATCCTCTGCCTTTCCTACTAGCACCATCTCATACTTTGCTTGTCTTCCCGCCCGCCCGTGCTCGAATTACTCTTTGCTCCTCGCCATGGGTCGCCGCAAAATTGAAATCCAGCCTATCACGGTAATGCTCCTTCCCTTGCCGTATCGAGTAGCCGGCTAACGACAACTAGCATGAAAGGAACAGGAGCGTAACTTTTGTTAAAGTATGTCGTGCCCTCATCCATCTATCCAACCTACTTTTGTTGGCGGGCCCCAATCGCTATTCTTATTTCTCAACAATTTTTCGCTATTTTTACTCGGCTATTTATGGTGTGCTAACAATCGCGTTCGCGTCTGCAGAGGAAGAATGGTCTGTTCAAAAAAGCGTACGAGCTGGGCGTATTATGCTCGGTTGACGTGGCGGTTATTATTTTCGGTGAGTGCTCTACAAACAATGTCCTCTCCTTTCCTGTTCATCTACCGGCGTTCCGTTTTCTCCAATTGCTTTCCCACATAAACGCGACACGAGCTAACCACTCTTATTTCAGAGGATCGTCCTGGACATCACACCAAGCTCTATGAATATTCATCTGCTGGAAATGCCGGAGAAGCTGTTAGGCGTCACCTTCGTGTATGTTGTTTATTCTCGTGGAGCCCTCGACGCTTACAATAGCCTAGTTCGATGGCGAGAGGGACTCGCGTGGACCGGAGGACTTTTCTGGTGCTGCCGCGAAGGTTCACGTATCCGACGAAGACGAGGAGGATGAGGAAGCACATCCCGTAACGTCGAAGCGAAGCAGGACTGATTCAGAAGAGGTGAGCCTTCGTCTCCATCGTTCATGTTTCACGGTGCATAGGTTCTACCATGCACTTGAGACCCCTTATCCCCGTTTTCCGAAGCATTGCTGATACTCTCTCATAGGCCACTCCGAGACCTAATTCTCCCTCGCAAATGACGATTCCCCCGCCACCACTCAAGTCTGCTGCACACCCGCGTTCGTCATCGCATCGTCCTTCTACTTCAAGTTCGCACAGCGCTTCGCAGTCCAGTCATACAAGCAAAAAGCCGCGCATGGTGCGCCACTCTCCACCCCCATCACACCACCATCACCATCGTCCTGGAAGCATTGATTCTATGCCGGCATCGCCTTTCTACGGCTCCCCCAGCTATTCTGCTCCAGACACAGGCGCTCACGGGGGTAATTCGGGTTTCTTCCCTCCACCGCCACCACCCCCGACGCAGTCACACTTGTTCAATTTTACGGGCGGTAGCAGAGGTGGCATTCCCTACCCACAGAGCATGTCGTCACGTCCGCATCCTAGTTCGGGGGCTGAAATCTTTGGCTTCTTGGACGAGTCTCGGGGTGCGAGTGGGTTTGAGTGGCCCGTACATCCAGGCCGAAACATAGGACCTGGGGCCGGCGGCAGTAGTGGAAGTGCAGGTGCATGGCTCGACTTTCTAAGTCATGGCGGTGGTAGTGCTCCTGCTATTACTGCCGGCATGGAGCGAACGAGTTGGGAACGAAAGGTCGAGCTGGACGAATGACTTCCACCTTCCCCTCCATGGGGGATGTGATTCATCCGGGAGGGGAAGGGACTTAGAATGAACGGATGAAAACTGGTCAACGGCTATCGCATGTAACTCAAGTCGGTCTACTATTATTGTACTTGTATATCGTTCTCTTTCTCTAGATGTATCTATCTCTTCATTCATGTCCAAGGGCGCTGTCAGAGACTGGCGCCACACAGGGTGCTGATAGAGCGGTGTCAAAGCTGGTCTTCTCCGAGCTTTACACAAACGAATGTAGCATTCCTAACCCTACTGCCTTGAACATAAACTTGAAACATATCGGTAGCCGAAGAGAATTTCAATAGTACGACACGAAACTTCTCAATCCCTTCAACGATGTTCATATCCATCAAGCGCGGTCACAACGTACTAGCCTCCACTACAGCATGACAGCCTGCACCCTTGTTTCTAATTTGGCACCGAATATACATATCCTTGACTCTGGGACACGAACCTTATTCGGCGCACGTTGCTTATTTTCACTGAAGGAACGTAATGCGACTGCCAAAGTGGAATGATGGTCGTTGTTAGAATGAATATGATATCGTGGGATACATCCAAAGTTCGGGTGCCGTGGGTTCATGCGGCTCTGTTCGGTAGAATCTAGAATGTACCAGGTGAGCAATAGCGTACTGGGCGCTGCGAGCATATAGGATGCGATATGCTGAATGGCGAATGTGGCGCTCAGCTGTACGTATGAGACGACTTACAGAGGTGTGTGGGCTGCGGATATGCACCAGTATCGTCGTCGACAGCCTCACTTCTTATTTGCCTTCGAAGTGCAAGCATCTGTTCTGAATGCAGTGAATGCAGTGCGCTGGCTGAGAACACACCGCTCACCACTTGCGCAATTCTGAACGAAGTCGCATCCTCCCATCCCTGCCAGAAGCCGAATCTCTTCACGGCTGATGTCGGTAAGTCACGCGAACGGGGGATGCAAACCACGACGCTTAATCGCATTGAGCAGATCCACCGCCATTATGAAAAAGACCACAAGATTAAAGCAGAGATGCAACGCCAATTGCCATAGTTCTTCGCCGTTTTTCACCGGCCGCAGCCGCTATGAGGCCTTTCGTAGTACCCCAACGTATTTCGCTTCATGTTTCCGTTTACGATACGATGTATTCCACCAAATGCGAATAGGAATACGCACCCACTTGACGCCGATGCTCAGATGTCAAACTCGACTACCCTAACGGCACTGGGCGTCGACCCACTGCTCGATTCTTGGAAGAGGACACCCAACGTCTCCCGGCCACTCCCAATCAGCCCCACTCGATCAACGGTCACCTCCCCAAACGCCTTGAGCCCTGCGCTCGCTCCATCATACACCAGTGTCCAATCACCGTATCCAGCACTCGCTGTGGCGCTGACTACCTTCACATACGGCAACACGACATACGCGTTATCGGCAGAGTCCAAAGCAATCTGCGAGCGCCCCACCGACTCTATGGCGAACGGTATTTCTGTCTTCACAAAGGATCCATTCGACGCCTGATATACGTGGAAGGCGCGCGCGTAGGAAGTGCGATCGGATTCATAGTTTGTAACGCATTGCGTGAAGCGCCCTGGGACGTATGATATAATCGCATGAATGCGCCCAGCCGAGTCGACATCCTGGGATTCTTGGTTCATCAACCCGTGGTCGGCGTTCAAAGAGTCGATGATGATCCCCGAGGTATTGACGGTTACTGGCGAGCTTCCTGACGTGGCGATGGTGCTTCCCGCGGCATTTTTCCATGTTCTCCCTGTTGAAGTTCAAGTTCAGGTCGGGATCGTTGTCAGTAGCAGGACTACAATCGCACCATTATCGTCGGAATAGAAATAGACGGTGTCGTGATTCGTGAGTCCTCCGTTCGAGCAGCTGACACTACCGCTATTCTCCCGCCATGTTCCCGTAACATGCAGTCTGGTGCCTCTGTACGTGAAGCCGTGGATATAGAGACTCCGTGCTGCAGACGTAGCCCCGCTTGGCGCTGTGTACGTTCCGGATTTACTTGCCCACGAGCCGACGGAAGTCCACTTGGCGGCGGAAGCATCGTACTCAGCAAGCTGATAGTCGCCGTTCCCAGATACACCTGTGCGATAGACGAATTGAAGCGCGTTGGTGGGCGTGACGACGAATTGTGGGTACGTGATTTGACTGTCATAGATTTTCAACATACATAGCGCAAAAAAGTAAGGAAAGAAAGTTACGCACCTGCCGACGCTCAATGTTCCAATTGTATTCGTGATGCTTCCGAATAAAGTGGTACTCCATGTGACCGACGACCCTGCGGCACCAGCACTCGAGACCGTGTAGTACACCTGGGTGCTGTGACAGTCCATTGCGACGTGGATCCGACCATCTACCGGGCTTACGCCCAGCGCGACCACGTTGTGACTGTCCGTGGAGACCAAAGTATGGTTAAGCGTTAGCGTCTGCCATGAGCCCCAGGACGTCGCTGAGGCGGTCCGGCGTGCTAAAACGACAGCCCTGGACGATGTGTACCATGCCGCATACTGGAATGAGTTGTAGGTGAGGACACCGGAAAGCTGGAAGGAGTTGACGTTGACGAGGCCGTCGTACGAAATGAAGTAAACACCAGAGTTGTCGAGTACGGTGTTGCTGAGAAGCGAGGTGGATGGGCCAGCACAAGCCTTCCCGATGAGGAGCAAAAGAAGAGGAAGTAACTGCGAGAGTCTTACGACGGGGAGCAGCATTTTGGCTAGACAGAGGGAGCGCGTTATGTTCGAGTTATATGTCCGTCTCAAAGAATCGTCCCGTCATGGCGGATGAACAGGTGGTCGTATCGGTCCGGGCAAAAATTCGTCCTTGTGACGGCATTGATATGGCGGCTATCACTACAAAGACCGGCTGCACGCGTGCGTACGTTTTCTGAAGGTAAACATCAGAAGAAGATACAGTCATATACCACTCAACGGGACAGCCAAATCAAAAGCATGTCCGGAACTAGTAAATAGTGCCTAATACACCTTGTTTAGTACACAATAAATGTTGATATATACTCAATGAACATTCCTCATCTAATACTTGTATGACACCGAGACCAATAGAGCTGAGCAAACGCGCGATCAGGTTTTTGACGCTTATCGGGCGTACACCAGACAACGAGCGTCACACTACGCTGATTATCCTTTTTAAGATGCTGATTGGCCCTTTTGGGCGACATTTACTCAAGTCCGTGCTCGTGCTGTGACGCCGTTTTGGCCACATCTTCTGCGTTTTCTTACAACAGCGTATTTTGCTGCCCGGATGAGTGTAAGAAGATGTATTAATTCATTACATTAGAGATGGCAAAAAGTCCGAAGGAAAAATGGCTATGTGGAATGGTGCCGGGTGGTTTGTCCCGTTGAGTGGTGGTGTCCCGTTGAGTGGTAGATGACTGTGATATGAGGAAAGACTAACGCACGCGCTGATCAGATGCCAACCGTTCCGAGTCGCATCTAACTTCATGCAAATAGCACTCAGCAGTCGGACTAAATGGAAGTCAAAGACGAGGGCGTACACTCGACGAATATGATCCTTGGATGCAGATACCATGAGAGTATAAAGTGAAAATCCAAGAACCAGCCGCTTCGACGAATTGCGACAAAGAATTCGCATCACGTGGCTCACGTGGCGGACCGGAAAACGACGCAACGATGCCAACGCGTCACCGATATCCCTTGCCATCCTTTTGGTCGTAAAGCCTCCGCCAGTTCCAAACAATAAGGAAACCGAATTTGGAAATGACCGCTCCGATCGAACGTCACCATTCTTGACTCATACCGCCATGTCATTGATAAGTGAATTTCTTGTAATGCAAGGTGACTACATTCGTCCCCTATTCTGCCCGTCCCAACTACTGACCGTCACCGGAGAATATCGAAGGCGTGGTGACGTCTAAAATACAATAGCCCATTCTTTGTCGACTATAAAACTTGGTTTCATCTCTTCCTCCCCATGCCCTTGGACGACGAATTACAACCCGAATGAAAAATATGACGGAACGCGGGTAGTATGCGCGTATTAACCTGCGAGTACGAAGTGAGTTTACGAATCATACGCGAAACGGCATGCTCACAGAAATGAATAGGATAGCGTTCGGCGGGATAGCGAGGGTGATGGCGCTATGAGATGACGCAGCTGCTGCCATCGCCGTCCGCCTCATTGACAGGTATGCTCGTCTCCATGCACTCCTCGTCATCTGCCTGCGCAACGGTAGGAACGTATTCGAAGGAATCCATTGCGATTGGGTGGGTGGTTGTGGCGAAGAGGTTTAGCGGTGGAGTGCTGCTGCCATTCTATCACCCTCCGCTCTTCTTATATACGCCAACATGAAAACGCGCAAGGTACGGGACCTGAGACATCCATTTTGTTTGTCTCCCCGGCATGTGGGCGAAAACAATAAGGACGCGCTTTGATATGAGTCTAATTTGCAAATCGACGCGACTTTGCACTTTGTTAACAATAAGGATTCCAGAACGCTTCATTTAACGTGATAAACCTGCGTCATCACCCTCCTTCTCCGCGCAGAGTATGGGCGTCAGTTCCGTTTTCTTTGTAACTGCCCGCTTTATTAGCTTTTGAAACCAACGCTTAGACCTCAATATACGCCGCATTCCAGCGTCTCTCCTCTTTGCATATCGTTCCAAACTGTGGTCCCAACCCTCTAGGTTCGGCCTCCAATTCTATTCTTGGCCGCCGAAGTCTCCACTCCGAAGCCCTCTTATTGTCTTTTTCTGCACACCAGTTCCCATCATTCCTCCGACTCGTAATTCAATTTCCCACGTAGTATCAGATCAAAACTGTCGCGTATCACTGCCAGGAACGTTTCGCATCATCACTGTTTACTCTAATGTTTCCTTTCGTGGCGCACCAAACCTGCATTTGAGCTCGATACTGTAAAACGCGACGAGGGACGCGTGGTATGTCTTTTTGGCAAGACATCCGGATGATCCACCACTCTTCCTGTTATCAGGCCGATCTTATTGTTCGACAAAGTCTCGGCGGCAATGCGACTCCATTCATAACCCGACATGGCCGTGTAAAGCCGCAATTACATCGCCAGAAGAGTCGTTCAAGGGACATTTGAAGTTGATCTTATTGTTTTCAAACGCCTCGCGTGCAATTGGACTTCCTCTATAGATGATCTAC
Source organism: Mucidula mucida (assembly GCA_015501055.1). Lineage (NCBI taxonomy): Eukaryota > Fungi > Basidiomycota > Agaricomycetes > Agaricales > Physalacriaceae > Mucidula > Mucidula mucida. Next base: position 37,783 of record JADNYV010000240.1, read on the forward strand.
CCATTCTCCCAGCAACGTGGTGAAAGTGTTCCTGAGGCCTGACGGTAACTGAGACATGCATTGCATTGATAACGGTATTTGCTACGTTCGAGGAAAGGACGCGGTACCGTGCACATAATGATACTGACCTGGGATATAGTACTACTCCTATTGCTTTCAACAAACGCACAAAGAAATTAATCCAACAAGTCAGCCATAATTTCTTTCCCAAATCTCGGCGTAATCCTACACTTGAACGGCGCCAGCCGACTGTGTACCCAATCAGTCAACCAGCTACCACGCGAAGAAAAAAAGCGCTTACTTCATAGGCTCGCCGTTAGGCTTGAACTCTGGTAGTACCGCCTTCCCATGTACAAGAATAGGATCAACTTGAAGCGTGGCAAGGCATGTGGCGAGCGTGGTGAAGATGCTGGCTTCAGCAAGCATGCGGCCTGCGCAGACCCTAATCACAGCCTATCAGCCGATGTTATTGTACAGAAGGAAGAAGCCTATTCACCGTCTACCAAAGCCCCACACGAACACGGGGTCTTGCTCTGGTGTCGCGCCCAAGAAACGAGCGGGATTGAACGTCTCTGGATCCCTGTAGAGCGCTGGGTCGCGGCCCATTTTCCTATCGGCGTATCCGTATCAGAGATGGTCGGAGAGAGCATGGAAGAGCAGACCAGATATTGAACATGATGATGCTTCCTTTCGGGATGAAGTACCCATCGACGACGTCGTCTTGGAATGTCGCGTGTGGGATGCCTAGGACACGCGCGCGTCAGAGGCGAGCACTCGATCGATGCGACGAATACGTACCCGTTGGGACAGAAGGATGCATCCTCAGAATTTCTTTGATGAGCGCGCTGAGGTACGGGAGACTATGTCTATCCTCGTAAGTAGGTAACCGGTCGTGGCGAACGACCGCTTCAATTTCAGCCTGAGCTTCTTTCTGTATCTCGGGGTGGGTTGCCATGATGTAGAAGAAAAAGTGCACGATTATCGCGATCTAGCAGAACGTCAGGATGCGTCTTGGCTTCGACGAATCATGCATGACTTACGTTTTGTGATCCAGCTTTCGGTCAATGAACATTAAGCGCGGATAAGGGCGATAAAGAAGAAAAACGTACCGCCCAACCAAGACGCAGCGACAGCAACCATAGTCGCTTCGTCTTCTGGGGAGATGCCGTTCCTCAGATGATGAGAAATGGCCGAAGGCTCGTCAGTACCGGCCGCCTAGGCCCAGGATAAGCAAAGCATTGACTGAAGGACATCACAGCGACGTACCACAGCCTCCTTGGTATAAGTAAATGGCTTCAAGACCATATCCATTAGAGCAGCCTTCCATGCCTTTGCCTTCCCTTGGAATCCAGCGCCTGGGAGCCATCCCGGGAGGAAGCGAACTAGCGGGAGGTCAGTCCATTTCAAGGGAAGAGGGGAAAAAGCGCACGGAAGGGAACAACGTTGACTGCGAATCGAGCAGCTGGAACGACGCCGAGGTTAAATCCCCGCATCGCCTCCTCCGATATTCGCACAAAGTCATCATCGTAATCCTTCGCAGTGTATCCGTAGATGATCCTCAGCAACGTCGAAGCGGTGTGACTATCGACTTTAGGTTACTATCCAACACCAGCAGGACAAAACTAAAACACATACCGGATACTATGCTCGGCGAGCGTCTCCGGCGTGCGCAGAACGAGAGACACGAACTCGCGTGCGTGCTCCTCCGCGATAGGAATGCAAAATTGCTTCAGACCCTTCTGCGTCGCCAGCTCCTCATGCAGTACTTTCCTATGCGCGTGGAACGACGAGCCGTACTGCTGCAGATGGCTCGACGCGCCCCAGCCCATGAGGTCGATGGCCATGGGCACATGCGGGCGGTACGAATACATAATACTCTTCTCCCGACTCTCGAGCATCGCCGTGGCCTTTGCGTACGTGCTCACTACGATGATGTGTGTCCCGAGTGTCGAGGCGGATACCAGGGGTCCTTTAAAATATTATCATCAGTGAGTCTGAAGATAAAAGTAAGAAAAACCCCCCGACCCCATTGATCAGCCCACTTGGCAAACGTGATCCATTCAAACTCTGTCGCGAGATCAAACAGGTTCCCGACGAGCGGGAGGCCGCGCGGACCGGGAGGGAGACGTTTGCCAGAGGAATGAGCGATGACGCGCCACCCCGCGAAGACGCCCAGCCCGATGAGCGCGGCGCCGTTCAGAGGTGTCACCTGTAGATCCACTTTGTTGATGAGAGAAGACATTTAGTGTTTTGAACTGGGGATGCCAATTCCATGTCGGGCCTCTTTTATAGACGGATGAGGCGTCGCGCCCCGCCCTGCGGGTAACTTGAGTGATGACTCTGAGTCCAGACTTGACCATGCCCGATTAAAGCCAGCCAATGGAGTGAGGGGTGTTTGTGAGCGTCGGCGAATGAGAGTGCGGCGGTTTGTCGTCGGGGCGGGGGGTTCCGGGTGTGGTCTGGGTCACGTTCCGTAGCACGACAGTTCGTTCTTGGTCTCTTGTTAGAACAGTAGGGGACCTCAAGTCAGAGGAGTTTCAAGGCTCGTGGTGCCCACGGTAGAGTTCGTACGACTGGGATTCAGAGCATTAGCGCTACACCTAAGCAAGCGTTTGGAACGAAGACTCAGGAGAAACAAGTCGGAGTTTATATGCGGACTTTGAAATGCGCGTCTTCCTCTCGCGCTTGAAGCGTCCATCGTGAAATCCCAAGCCTCCAGGTCAGCATCAGTAGTTGGATCGATCCTGTCCCATATTCGCTGTATTGACATAAACAGACGTCGGTATGTTCATATCTACCTCGGATGGTGTGATTCCTCTTCATCCGCTGCCCCCGCGCTATGCTAGGACCATCGCCCTCACCAGATGAATTACTCTCGCTCTCCGTGTTTCCTTTCATGATGACTTCGTTACATATGTCAACTCTGAGCGCTGTCTCTTCGCCTCCCGAGATGCTGTACTGTCTGTTCTTACTCCACGCAGCGCTAATCTGTACAGGGTTGAATGTACTTTCGAGAGAGCGAGTTGATGGCTTCCCACTGGTTAATGTCCTAACGTGTATATTCGAAACGTTTCTACAGCACGCTAGGTTCTCCATGATCCGCTCGCACCGCTTTATCTTGATGGTTCCATTTTAAGTAAAGCACGAAGGCGTCTCATTCATCTTTCTTGCTCTCTTCCCCGATTCTCCTCACCGCCCTATCAAGTCTCGCGGTCGTCCTTGTCGGCTCAACGCCCGTCCTTCACCCTTCTCCACTACCTATCGTTACCGTTGAGATCAGTACCGGTGCTTGCGCTAGCACGCGATCGCTTTACGACATTCTGGTGGGCTGTCTCGCGACTCTGTTCGCGTGCAGCTGGTCTGCCTACCACCCAAAAGTACCTACCGCCGAAGAAAGGGCGACACGCACACTCCTCGGTCTATTCCCGTACTCCCTCAGCGCGTAATGTGGATGTGTATTACGGTCCTCGCCCCAGAGTATGTCGCACTCATAGCTGTCGATGAGTATTTCAAAGCGAAACGAATAGTTCTGCGTACGTCCTTGCCAATGCTCCTCCTCCTTTAAGACGAACGCAATCTGATTTGGCGATGTAGAAAGCCGAAAGAGTCATGCCGAGATATCCACAAAGCACGCGTTTTTCGTCAACATGGGCGGATTTGTCGAGCCCGATGGACAAGTATTCGACTCACCTCGCGATGAGGAAGACTTTCTTCGTTTGGCGGCGGTAGAGAAAGATGATATACGCTAAAAAACAAAGGCTGATGGCTTGAAGAAGATCATTCTCACTGGGCAAAATCCTCTGGTTCGTTGCCCAGTTCCTCGCGCGGTACTTTGAGGGCTCGATATCCAAGCGGGCATCGCCGCTTGAGATCTTCACTGTAGCTATTGCTGCGCTTATATGCATTGGATCGCCCTTCTGGTTGCACAAACCGTGCGATGTTCAAAGACCCATTGTTTTGCCCCCTGCGAAGGATCGGATCTTTGAAGGTCATGGTGTGTATCCTTTTGTGGGGGAATCATGATTTTTACGGGCTAAATCGTATGCAGATAGTAGTACTCATGCCTCCGAGAGTCCCAGCGATGCTCGTGCTGATATTCTTCCATCTGCCAAACTGAACAAGCGGGTCAAGGGCGGTTTGCATGCTCGTATCAGGATGTATGTCAAGAGCATCGACTGGAGGAAGTGGATCGAAAAAGCCACGATGATGTTGGCAGGCGCCAGTATAGGCGTCATCTTGATGGTTTTGCGCGCCAGTACACGCTCCCCACGGAGGTCGAGTCCTGGATGTACCCGCATCCTCTCGTTCACCAGTATCGCAAGTTTTCAACTATTTACCTGGATCGACGGATGGAGGTGGAATCCATCAGGTATAGTTGTATTCGTGATGTACGCAATTTCTCGGCTTGGCCTCTTTGTACTCTCGCTCTCATCTCTCCGTTCTCTGGCTCCTACCGTGTTTTGTGAGATTCCTTGGACGAATTATTGGCCTCATATTCATTGATGAGATCGCCTTTTATACCTACTCTATCCGTAATATTCAATCAGTAGGGTGCGGGAATAATCAGTGTTGCACGTAAAGCCGCACCGACCAGAGCAGAAAATAGTATCCGTCTACGGTCTTCTCGTAACCGACTTTTACCTTCCAAACGCCAGTGAGTATGGGCCTCCCAAGATATCATGTCTCGTCTCTTCAATCTTGCAGCGCTTATCTGCCTCCTGGGTGGGCCAAAGCTGCGCTTTAAGACATCCCGCTGGTTGATGTGTCTTGACTCTAAGACAGAATACTCTCCGTCCCTTGCCTCCACAACGCCACATAAAAGGGTTTCTGGGTGTACTTCCCATTCGGATAAGTACATCGCTGCGATCCATTCGGCTACTTCCGCTGGTCCCGCCATCTGTACAAAGGCCCGACTCCTGCAAGCGCACGCTTCTGCTTACAGTTATCCGGTAAGGCTAGGAAGATACTAAATGAAATTGGCTGGAATTGGTCCCGATTTCGCTGAACTGACGTTGCCATGCCTACTCTTGGGCAGATGCAGCTATCATTGGACCCAAACGCCCCTACTGAGCGACACCCCTAGCTGTTGATTGTGTGCTTATTTTCTCCCAAATCAAAACAGTGGTGCATTTATTTCCGCTTTGTTTGCTCATGATTTCCTTTAGCTACTAGATGCTCAGTTTCTTCGTTACGGGCTCTGGTGTTTCTTGTGTATATTGACAGCAGTATGTGGATGTCTTACCACGAGTGTCAACAGCTATGTGAGAAAAAAGGATAGCACTTGTACGAGATCAAATTTACAGGCGACACATGCAGCTCGGCCTCCCAAAGCCATGTAGAGTAGGAACACGGTGTAGGCTACTTTGCTCCGCAGCGCACGAGCTTCAGAGCAACGTGAACATGAGAGGCCCAACGTGCGGATGCGATCTGGGAACCGGGACGATGAGAGAGGAGGAAAGAATGGGTAGAGCGCGACGGACCTGCGATTTGCTGTCGTCCGAGCTGGAATATTCCACCCTCGTTTTGGCATGGATGTGCGGAAGAAAGGTCTGCCCCAATTGTGGCGCCCAGCATACTTAGTATTATTAGAGCATGGAGATATGAACATCTGGATTCTTCACTGCAAGTTTGTATATTCGAATGACAGCCAAGGGGCAAGAAATCGGCTCACTGACTGGTAGTAAGAATGTCCAACAAAGTGTTATCAAGGTAGGAGTTCAACGCGTAGAGATAAATAATGCCAGCCGCCTTCACACCCTCAGGCTACCGGAGACCTAGGTGCATCGGGGTCATATTCCGTGCGTGCTCCAACCCGGGAACATGCGAATGATTTCCGGACTGTCCAACGTGAGGTCGAGTTTTCCGTAATACGAATGGTAAGCTCACCTCCCAAGGATCATTGCGGGGAACGATGAAGACGATGTCATCGTGAGTGCTTCAGTCACTTTCGGGAACCTGGTGCCGACTCGGATGAGTGGGTAGACGGAGGCCTCTTCAGCAAGTTGGAGACCAGGAGCGTTAACAATTGCATTAGTGCCGTACTCGGCAAGCAGCTCTTTTTCGTGCTCAGTGATCCGGCGGGCCTCCATACCCGCGCCTTTACGAATTTGAGTTAGTGTATGTAGCCGTCGACTGGGGCGAGATGCTGATACTAATAGGCGTCGACAACACCGGCCTTGTGGTTCGTGTACGATGTTGGCATCGCGTTTGACGCCCTTGATCTAGCATAGTTGTAAATTTCGCTGCTTCCTCGATAGTACAGCCATGATTTCCTCGAACCTTGTCAAACTGGCCGCGGTCAGAAGAAGAAGTTGGCTGCATCAGCATCTGCACGCAAGGCATGATCATTTGGAAGTTTGTCGAAAGCGCGGTAGGCAGCCATGCGCCAGCGCTTCGAGTTGTGCAATGAGATGAGTAAGAATACGATCAAATGATGGAGAATAGGGGGAGGGATCCGGCGAGTTGAGATGTGATTCAGCTTTTGGGATCCGCCCATCGTTCGTCGATGATGGTGACATCGTGGCGCACGGGAGAATGGTTGGTGGGCAGCAGGTGGCTGTGTATTTGGTCTTGTCGGCATGTTAGTTTACCCCAGTCCGCACGTTGGTCTCGCATCAACCACCAGGACTCGCAACGACAGACAGCAAAAAAATGGACGACGGTACGCGCACGTCCCGTTTTCGGTTTCAATTTTCGGCTTCGGCTGCGCATAGTCGCTTCTCTCCATAAAAAACATATAAACAAGCGCCGTCGCTTTTCGACACAGTCGCCAGGCCGGCAAAGCCCAGCCCAGTTCTCCAGATTCGCCTTGTACCGCACGCGCACGGGCGCCTCTGCACGTTCGGCATCGCCCCAGTACCTCAGCAGTCGCCCTTTTCCAGCCAACTCTTCCGTCACGCACACACCTAACACACTCTCCCAAAGCCTGGCAACCCGAAGTAGCCCCGCTGTCTGCCACAGACGAGCGCATGCGTAGCCGCAGCCCTGTCCGTAGAGACGAACGACCCCCTCCTCGCGACTTTGATGAGCGCAATGATGGCCGCAGGGATGACCGCCGCGATGATAGGGATGGCGGTAGGGACCGACGAGATGACCGGGACAGGGATGGCCGGGGAAGAGGTGGAGGAGGCGGTGGTAGGGGCGGTGGAGAGTGAGTTTTTTCTTGTGTTAGTGTTCGTTATTTAACATCAGCCCAGAAATAATCCCGGCAACAATCTCCACGTGTCCGGCTTATCGCGGACAGTGTCGACTAGTGCACTTCAAACGCACTTTGAAGTATGCGGACGTGTTCAAAAGGCGTCTGTTATGCTTGACCCGCATACTCGTGACTCGCGTGGCTTTGGCTTCGTGACTATGGAGACTCCAGAGGAAGCAGAGGCTGCGATACAGGCGTTGAATGGCACAGAGTTTATGGGCAGAACTTTGGTCATCGAAAAAGCCAGGCGTGGTCGGGCGAGGACTCCCACTCCCGGCAAGTACTATGGTCCCCCAAAGAGGGGTGAGGGTGAGTACCTCTTCCTTGCTGTCCGAGTGACGATCTGATTAGGCGTTGCAGATGAAGGAGGTTACGGACGGGAGAGGCAGTATGATCCTCGTCCGTATGATAGTCGCTATGCCCGTGGTGGCGGAGGTGGAAGACGCGATTATGGCGACCGTGGGGATCGTGGTGGTGGCCGGGATTACGGTAGGGATGACCGTGGTGGTGGTGGACGAGACCGCGACTATGATCGTGGGGATCGTGGCGACCGTGGGGGACGAGGTGGTGGAGGTGATCGGAAAGAGTACAGCGGCGGCGGCGGGAGGGACTATGAACGTAGGTTTTAAGTGACAACCATGTACTCTTCTCTAGTCATCTTCCTTGTTCATACATCTAGTTCATGTATCTGGTCCTCGATACGGCATGTCTCGTAGCTATATCATGCTTATTCCACCATTCATTTTGCGGTTTTTCTTAGACTTCTAAGGAACACAGCACTTGATTCATATGCACTTTAAAGCGACCGCTTCGTCTTCTGGGGGAGCCGTTCCTCAGACGTTGGTACCGTCCCATTGCAACCTCCTAGCGCAGCGAGTATAAACAACTATACTCTCTTCAGTTTGGAATTGGATTGCACCACGAACTGAAATTAGACTTTCCGGCTGGAATCGGTAGACTGAAATTGGTACTCACTGCCCCGCCGCCCTTCAAATTTGAGTTGTCAGATTCAAACAGCCTATGCCGCAGCATTTCCTGTTCGCTTCTGCCATTTCAAGGGCTCGTCTCCACCGTAGACGACACTACTGAGACCTTGTTCAGGCAAGTCCTGAGGCTGCTGTACGTTAGAAAAAGTACCTTGGTAAATACGCGTTTTGGGTGACTCGGACTACTGCCACACCGGAATCGCCGCCGCCGCTGCTCAGCGGGGTGTACGCGGATGATGGAGAACAAGATGGACACCCGCGAGGACCTTCCACGGTATGCATCAGCAAAGTTCGGAATCAAGAATAGAATGCGTACTGACCACACAATGGTCTAGAACGACGCGGCAATCAGGTAACAAGCCGCTATTTGAAGGATCTTGTACTGACCCACCGAAAATCGAATGTCGTTGCTACGAGACTGGTACTCACTGGGATTGGGAATCGCCAGAATCTGTGTCAAGAGCAGTACCGATGCGAGGCCTGCGCGCAAAGTTCAGATATAGCGCAGAGAGCTACTCACATCATCCACCCCAACCCGACCTCTCCGCAGAAACAGCCGCCAGACGGTAATCGAATCGGCGACAGAGGAACACACCGCAGACGTTACGAGTCCACTCAGTCAACTGCTTTCCTGGGACGAGCCATACATTACTTTTCATCTGAATCAGAAGCGTGTGTATGTCCGTGATTGTTATGAATCGCCATATTTTCACATTTTCAATCTTATCATATCTTATCGGGGGGCTTGTCTTATCAACCAACGGACTGTTTCATCATCTGTTTCGTCACCGATCATACTCCTTTTCATTACCGAAGCCGTACTCAGTCGGACACACGTTCAACACATGGATGACATCATACATGCTGATACCTCATGGACTCCCTATTGTATACACACCGCCGACACTCGTAGCACACATGGACGTTTCAGTATTATTACTTACATGCAGTTACCACTCGTATTTAATGGTTTCACGGACTAGTAGCATACAACACTGGGTCAAGGGCGTGGAGCATCCCTAGTGGAAACGCGTATGGACAAGGAGTCTCAAACACAGACTTACTAGTATATAAGCAGTAGTGTAGTATCATTGTACTTTAGTTCCGATCTCGTTTATACACCTGGCCTAGCCTAGTCTTACGAACGCGAACACTTTCTTCCTTAGTTCTTACTGTGGTACCTGGTTGAGTCTCGTGGCTTAGTCAGTCGCTAACAGAAGATCAGAACTACTTTCTACCACCTACCACACATCCCTGATCGTCGATCAGCACTTCGCTGTTTGATCATCGCACATTCCCCTGTTCCCTTTCCCTGTTTACAGATCGATGGATTCCTAATTCCAGCGCACGTCCGCATACGTGTGTATTGGTCCCAGTAGCGCCGGCTAACAGTTAGAGATAACTGCCTCGGGTGCTGGAAGTAGCCGCTCTCACGAGAACGAACTTTTGGCAGTTGCACTTCAGTGGGCACTGTTTACGGGTCAACCCCCGTTCCCAGGAAAACTTCGGCTTACCTCACACCAGAGGGACGTCGGCTGGGCAATTGCGAACTTGTGACGAGCTCTTGGGCTCCGTAGATACGTAGTCAGTAGTCGGTAAAATAGCGTAGACAGTTACGATACTTACCTACCTTACTTACCTTACGATACACACCATCATTCCCCACCCTACCAAGTCCTGGATTCTATCTCAGATCTAGGCGACTCCTCCTTATTCATCCAAACTCTATTCCCTCACCCGTTTCATCAAAATCTGCATCTCCTATATCCCCACTTTCACCCTTTCACTCTCCGATCCTATCACCCCGACTCATCATGTCCAACGAAGCACCCAAAACCGCTCCTCACACACCCGCTCATCACGCCGATGTCAAAATCAAAGGCCGATCCCTTGTCAACAAGCCTTACGACTATGACGGGGACAAGTACAAGTACAAGAGCTGGTGGCGATCGATGTTCACATACATCCGTGACAAGAAGAACAACCTCACATCTGACTCCGAAAGGATCGATGTTGTTCTCTCCTACATCCGAGGAGATCACGTAGATGCATGGGTCCAGAACTACTCGGACCAGAACTTCGATGAGGAAGAAGAGGAATGGACAGTCTCTTGGACGGAGTTCAAGGAAGACTTGAAGGAGCGATTTGTGGATTCCAACCTCGCGCGAGACGCGCAAGACCAGATCGAGCGGTTGCGCCAGGGGCAAGACACCGCTCAAGACTTCTTCCAGAAGTTCGAGGTCCTGCTCACTCAGGCAGGATACTCAAAGGATGACGCATTCGTCGTACGACTTCTCGAGACCAATGTCAACGAGAAGATCATCGACCAGATCTATGGCAGCCGAGACGGGTTGCCAGAGAAGTACAAGGATTGGAAGGCACAGATCCTTCAGATCGATCAGCTATGGAGAAGGCGGGCGGCGAGCAAGAGGTCCGGCATGCAGTCCCGGCCTCAAGCTCCGCAGGTGGCTACATCGAGAGCTAATCCTACGAACCCACCTCCAACGCCGATCACACAACAAGATGCTACCGGTGTTACCTATGGAGGAGCCGGCAGGCCGATGGACATCGACAACGCACGTCGAAGAGGACTTTGCTTCAGCTGTGGCGAACACGGCCACGTCAGCAGGTTCTGTCCGAAGAAGGGTCGACCCCAGACAATTCGGGGTTTATGGACCGAGATGAATGACGAGGAGAAGAAGAAGCTGGCCGAAGAGTTGGGTTTTGCGAAGCTCCCACAGTAGACGCAGTTCTGCCGGAGCAGTCATCAAGGAAAGGGTCATCAGATGCAGAATCTATTTACAGTACGGGTACTGAAACATCTAAAATATCATCGACGACTTTACCACCAAAACCTGCGAAAGAAAGATTTGAGCCAAATACGCCCGAGTGGATCGCACAACGGCTAAGAGAGGATGACGTGTCGAGAGCAGTGGGAATTTTGAGAGCATGGATGCCGGAGCGGAGAGAGAGAGAAGCGACGGAGGAGAAGGTGATGGCGATCAGAGCGTTGACAAAGGAAGCTGCGGTGGAAGTTGTGACAGAGTTGAAAAAGTCGAGGAAGTACATCCGGGGAACAAAGGGGCAGGACATGAAACTCCGAGTAACCATAGAGAGCGTACACACAGGCTCTGAATGGGAAATGAGTGCCCTTCTTGACAGTGGAGCAACGGGTTCTTGTGTCAATAAAGAATTCGTCGAGAAGAACGGACTCCCGATCAAGGAGTTACCGGTCAAGCTCCCTGTTTACAATGCGGATGGAACCCTAAACGAGGGAGGAGCAATCAAAGGTTTTGTGGAGGTCCGGATGAAGATCGGAGATCACGCCGAAAAGATTGAGTTGGCCGTCACCAATCTCGGCAAAACAAGTATCTTTTTGGGGCTAGATTGGCTACGATATCACAACCCCACGATCAACTGGACGGAATCCACATTGACCTTTGATCGATGCCCAGACCGCTGCGGCTATCTACCCGAGTACAACTCACCGGAAGATGAAGGAGAAGACGTAGAAGAGAAGTTGGAAGAGGGAGAGCGTTTGTTCTGGATGGACTGGGACAACTATCGCAAAAGCGGAGAAAAGCTGAGATCACAACAGCCTTCATCCGCTGCTGCACCTTACATCGAGGAATTTTCCGATGTATTCAGCAAGGCGGACTTTGACAAGTTACCGGAGCGAAGACCCTGGGATCACGCGATAGAACTTACGCCTGGTTCCAAACCGGTTGACTGCAAGGTTTATCCCCTTAGTCCATCCGAGCAGAAGGCGTTAGATGAGTTCCTGGAAGAAAACATACGGACGGGACGTATACGGCCATCAATTTCACCTATGGCATCACCCTTCTTCTTTGTCAAAAAGAAGGATGGAAGCCTTCGGCCAGTACAAGATTATCGGAAGTTGAACGACATGACAATCAAGAACCGATACCCCTTGCCGTTGATCCAGGAGCTTATCGACAAGTTGAAGGGAGCAAAGGTTTTCACAAAGATGGATGTCCGATGGGGTTACAATAACATCCGGATTAAAGAAGGTGATGAGTGGAAAGCGGCGTTTAGAACAGACCGAGGCCTGTTCAAGCCCTCAGTCATGTTCTTCGGACTTACAAACTCGCCGGCGACATTCCAATCGTTCATGAATCACATTCTGAAGGAGCTGATTGATGAAGGACATGTTATAGTTTACTTGGATGACATACTTATCTTTACGAACACGTTGGAAGAACATAGGCATATCGTACGACGAGTATTAGAAATATTATGAGTAAATAAGTTGTATTTAAAACCCGAGAAATGTAGTTTCGAGGCACATACCATAGACTACTTAGGAGTTATTGTTGGAGGAGGAGAGGTGAAGATGGATCCGGCAAAAGTGGCCGTAGTAAAGGAATGGAAGGAGCCGACAAGAAGAAGGAAGTACAGTCATTCCTGGGCTTCTGCAACTTCTACCGACGTTTCATCCGGGGATTTGCGGGAGTAGCGAAGCCATTGACATCGCTAACCGGGAAGGGCGAGTGGGTTTGGGGCATGGAGCAGCACGAGGCGTTTGAGGAGTTGAAACGGAGGATGACGGAAGAACCCGTTCTGATCGTACCATGCGACGACGGCAAGTTTCGAGTCGAGGCAGACTCCTCAAACTATGCGAACGGGGCGGTTCTTTCCCAGTTGGTTGACGGAAAATGGAGACCAGTAGCCTTTCGGTCTTGCACGCTGAATGAAGTAGAGCGCAATTATAAGATCTATGACAAAGAGATGATGGCTATTATGGACTCAATTGACAACTGGAGACAATATCTCCTTGGAGCAAAGGAAACGGTGGAGGTGTTTACCGATCATCAAAACCTCCAGTACTTCCGGAAGCCACAGAAGTTGAATCGGAGGCAGGCGAGATGGGTTACGGAGTTGCGGAGTATGACATACAGATGATTCATAAGCCGGGCAAGACGATGGGGAAAGCTGATGCCTTGTCAAGGATGACAGGCCTTGAGAAGGGGGAAAAAGATAACGAAAACGGTGTTTTGCTCAAGCCGGAGTTTTTTATTTCACAAATTCAATTTTCTTTACATACAGTAGATACACCGGAGGACGAATTACTTAACAAAATCAAACAAAGAAAAGGAAACAAAGACAGATACGTACAAAAAGCATTAGAAAACAAAGAAAAAGGATGGGAAGAGAAGGAAAATGGACTTATTATGTGGAAGGATCGTATTTACATACCGAAGGACAAGGAATTGCGGGGAAGAGTTATTGGAATGCACCATGATGCACAGCTTGCAGGGCATCCCGGACGATACAAGACCCTCGAGCTGATCACACGCACCTATTGGTGGCCAGGAATCAGCCGAGACGTCCGGGAATACGTAGAAGGGTGTCAAAAATGCCAGGTCACCAAGTCACATCGCACGAAGCCGGCTGCACCTCTTCATCCTATTGATGTGCCAAGCGAGCCATGGGAAATAGTAGGGACGGACATGATTGGAGAGCTGCCGGAATCGGGAGGATACAACGCTATCAGCACGTTTGTGGACCATTTCACAAAGCGATTACGCATCATACCGACACACACCACTCTGACGTCAGAAGGCATGGCCCGCATCTACCGAGATCGCATTTTCCCCATACATGGGATGCCACGCCAGATGATACATGATCGCGGTCCACAATACCACTCGCGTTTTATGAAGGAGTTGTACCGGTTGTTGGGCATACAAGGAAACTTTACAACGGCGTATCATCCACAGGCAAATGGGCAGACGGAACGGCTGAACCAAGAGATAGAACATTTCTTACGGTTATTTGTCAACTACCATCAGAACGACTGGCACGAATGGCTACCCTCTGCCGAATTTGTTTACAATGATCGGGTACACTCGGCAACTAAAGTCACTCCGTTCTTTGCAGACATGGGCAGACACCCCTACAAAGGCACCGCCCCGAAAACGGCATCGAGAAATGAGACTGCGCAGGAGTTTGCCGACGGCATGAGGAAAACATGGGACGAAGTGGGGTCGGCATTGAAGATGGCCAAAGAGGATATGAAACGGTTTTATGACAGGAAACGGACAGAGGCAGTGGAGTACAAGGAAGGCGACAAAGTATGGCTGGAAGGGACGAATCTCAGCACGGATCGACCAATGAAGAAGCTCGATGACAAACGCTTCGGGCCGTTCAAAGTGATCAAGAAAGTCGGGACGAGCTCTTACAAGCTCCAGATTCCTCACACGTGGAAAAGCATCCATCCCGTGTTCAATGAGGCCCTGTTGACGCCTTACCACGAGCCCCAATTTCCGACACAACCCCGAGACACGCGTCCACCACCTGTGCTGGAAGGAGCCGAACCGGAATGGGAGGTTGAGAAAGTGGTTAATTCCCGAAAGTACCGCGGGGGTTTTCAATACAAGGTTCACTGGAAGGGTTACGGCACACACGAGCAGACATGGGAACCGGCATGCAATCTCAAAAATGCCGACGAAGCTATCAGTGATTTCCACCAACAATATCCGAACAAGCCGAAGCCACCCGCGCTTGCTCGCATTGAAGTCCCCATGTCGCAATTTCCATCACATCTGTTCCGACCCATGCCACTGCCTGACACCGAACCCCTTGACGTCACACTACCCTCTGCGGCCCTCATGGAGCGACTCTGGCGCAGAATGGAACTTGCGCCTTAAAGAGGGGGTGATGTTATGAATCGCCATATTTTCACATTTTCAATCTTATCATATCTTATCGGGGGCTTGTCTTATCAACCAACGGACTGTTTCATCATCTGTTTCGTCACCAATCATACTCCTTTTCATTACCGAAGCCGTACTCATGTCGGACACACGTCCAACACATGGATGACATCATACATGCTGATACCTCATGGACTCCCTATTGTATACACACCGCCGACACTCGTAGCACACATGGACGTTTCAGTATTATTACTTACATGCAGTTACCACTCGTATTTAATGGTTTCACGGACTAGTAGCATACAACACTGGGTCAAGGGCGTGGAGCATCCCTAGTGGAAACGCGTATGGACAAGGAGTCTCAAACACAGACTTACTAGTATATAAGCAGTAGTGTAGTATCATTGTACTTTAGTTCCGATCTCGTTTATACACCTGGCCTAGCCTAGTCTTACGAACGCGAACACTTTCTCCTTAGTTCTTGCTGTGGTACCTGGTTGAGTCTCGTGGCTTAGTCAGTTCGTAACACAATGCTGTACAGGGCCGGACACACTTCTGTCTGATAATCCTTATGTATGGAGAACAGATATTCCCGCTTGCGTGTTTTAGGGAGTATTCCCAGAGACTCTTGACTAATTCTGTTAAGAACATTTGCCGGGTCCTCTTAGAGTTCCCCTTCATCCACTTTTTCAACATCTGGGAATGTGTTGCCTCCTTGTTTAACCAGCTTTCCTTTGTTCATCTTTTAGTTTAAAGAGAAGAATAAAAAGTCCTCAAACGTCCATCCCAGCTCTCTAATAGCCTGTAGATAATAGTCGACTTTCTTCAGAGTTGCTCATAGCTTTGCGTCTCCGCTTCTTGGATGATTTTGTACGTGAATGTGGAGAGGCTTGTGGAGAAGTAGAATTAGATGGAGTGGGGTTGCAGGTGCATTATTTCTGGAAGAGAGAGGAGGACCGGAAGGTGAATCCACGGGAAGATGTGATTCACATTGTGGAAAGGCATCCGTGAAGTGAAGTGATGTGGAACCCAGAGATTGAGGCGGACGGTGTGCGGAGTTTT
>JADNYV010000241.1:0-53627 GCA_015501055.1 Mucidula mucida
GGATACGTCGTTGCGCGGAAATGATGTTTTCAAAATTGCTTTTTATGTTTGCCAGCGCCTTTCGTTCTTGGTGAAGGCCCTCGAGAGCGGGCGTGACTGTGGCTTCAGAGTCGACGGCCAAGATATCCTGGTCGAGCTTAGGAAGGATAGTTGCCTGGATCTCATATAGCTCTAGGTCTGTCGGTGGAAGATTGGTCATGGAAAGGTGATGACAACGAAAAGCAATTTGGTTTCGACGTTCAAGGCGAACGCTATGTCGGGGGAGGGCTTCGCACGGCGAACAGTGGGAGTCGATAGACGTGTTTCGCAACCTGTTAAACGCGTGAGATTCCAGTATGGATTTGAAGTATGAATGAAATTATACCTTGCAAGACTCGAGTTAGAAAGGTCGCTTGTGGATTTGTGATAGAGAACGTCCGGAAAGACGGTACAAGAGATCGGAAGACACGATGAAGGGAGGATGTCCTAAGGAATAAGCGTTGTCAAACAGACGCGTCGCGAACAACTGCGAAAATGCGCCTGTAAAATGTGTGAATACCCAGGCTGACCGCGAAGACGAGAACGCACTTATGGGCTGCTATCCAACGAGGTGGGGAGAGAACTGAGGAATCAGGATATCGATGATGATGGTTAGAAGGAACAAGCTTCAGATGCCGGCCGGGCCTAAATCACCGCATCACTAATGTACGAACACTGATACTTACTGCTCGTTGCTCGGGTGTTTTCTAACCTAGCAACGCCACTGTAATTTCGAAGATGCGCACATCGACTCGCGACTCACCCCGCGCGGCGCGCGACTCGCCTCGGGCCGGGCGCCTTGAAGACTAGTCACGTGCCGTGTTCATTCTTCTTCCACGACTCTCGCCTGACTAGCGCTAGCACCTTCTGATTGTCCTACAATACCACATCTCGCTTGAACTTAGCCCTGTCATTGGAACGAACTCCTGGAAACACCAGTACTGCCAGCCCGAATTGACATCGACTCCAATGATGATGTTCTCAGCGTCTCCACCTCATTCAATAATTTGTTTCTCAGCAATTCACCTCGACAGATCATCTTTGCTGATATGGCGGGCGTGCTACTCCGGCGGCTTTTCAGAAGTCCCGAAAGTTTCGCCTTCTCTTTGGATCGTGTTTATAAACAGGATCAAGAGACTGAGCCCTTCAAATTACGGTTCACCTCCCATGTCTGAATCCGACACGACATTGAACCCCAGAGACCACCAGGCAGATGTACTTTCAGCTTGGCTCAATGCTTACATCTTGGAGATCTTCTGCTACGCTGCGTACAGCGTTGTATATATGCTTTCCGTGTATCTTATTGGTATGCTCCTTTCACTCTACGAACCATACACAATCACTGACTTTTCTGCACACCAAGTGTTCAATTCCAAGGGCAAACTGACACCTCAGCACAAAACCTTGGTATGCGTGATCACTGTCCTTTGGGCGGTGTTTTCCATGCGTGTTGGTTGCGTGTGGCATTTGGTGAATGCGATGTACATCGAACACGGCGCCTCGCGGGAGGACGAGCTCACGTATTTCAGCGATCCCGAGCCCGAGGCAGTCAAGGTACTCGTATCGATGTCGTTCTACATCCTGATAATGCTGGCCGATTTGATAATGGTACACACATTCCTATAGTTGCTTACTATCGCTGAACGACATTTAGATATGGCGTACTTGGGCAATCTACCTACGCAGGTGGCTGGCAATTGTCTTACCTGTGCTTACTATGCTGACAGGATTAGGTGCGCATTCTTCTCACTGAAAATGTTGTTGCCGATGTCGCTTCTGGTAGTCGCTGTCGGGATCGGGATAGCGGTTGAGTTGATACCTGCCAGTGTTGACAGTGGAGACCTTGTTCGTCTACGATTCATTGACTGGAGCCCCATATACTTTTCAATGGCCGTCTGCACGAACACGCTGTGCACCGTTCTGATTCTTGGCCGTATCATCTTTTTCGCTGGCTGGCGCCATGCGTTGCGGACTTACTTCGGTATCATACATATCCTTGTGGAGTCGGCATTCATATATTCGAGCGCCTGTATCATCTACATTGCTCTACGCAGCTCTGTTGATCTTTCAAACAGTTTTAAGATCACAGTAGCTGTGTATTCATACTTACACGCGCTGTTACCATCTATCACGGTACGTGTTTACGGCTTCTTCCTGTCACTCAAATCGAATTAAACCCCTTGTCTGCACAGTGCTTCGCCCCGACGCTTGTAGTTCTACGGGTGGCGTCAGGCCACGCCGTTACTACCGTGATGCCGTCGACGGGCGTCAGCGCTCGAATCCAATTCGCTGGTCGTAGCTCGGATGTGGACTTGGAAAACGATGCTGGCATGTGAACGAACAACATACGCCCACAAGGAAACGAGAAGGCCCTTCCGGTCCTAGCCCCGACCTCGAAACCAAAGATATTGCACTTTTATTATGGACCATAAATGCATGACCGTATCATCTACTTACCTACTCTTCCCATCATACAACACTCGGACTACTTATTATTGATGTTCGCTGACATTCGAAATCGCTCCTATCTGCAATAGTAAAATAGCGCTTACGGATGGCAAGGCACGGGGCGGATATCGTACCGTAGCGGATTACGGTGACCGCCGTCTATGTGGCGTTGTAAAAATCCAGAGAGAACATTGTTCATCTAACTAGCAAGCACTGCCACGATACATCGACAGCACTCAGGAAGTCATCTCTCTGGAATCAAAATGGTGCTGCTATACCGCCATTATGCGATGGATCTAGACCAAGAATCAATGTAGCCCCTCAGTGGGCCTCAGATTCCCCACGATACGGTCGCGTGTGCTTGAACCACGCATCGAATAAATGAAAGCTCAATGTCGACTTCGTATACAGACCAATACTAGAGTTCTTCTCCAACTCACCACCGTGACACTCATCTACTCGAAAGACGAAGGAAGACCCAACTGCGCCACACAATCACAAATCGCTATACTACTGTTTACTGTAATTCTCAAGAATATAAAGATAACCATACAAATACAAACGGGCACCAATAAGAACGAACGCTACAATAACGAGGATATACTTTCATTAATCAGTCAGTCCAAAACGCATCCCTCACCACCTCAAATCGCATTAACCCCCACCCCCGCCCTCCGCCCCCTACTCTTCTCCACATACCCCTCAATCATATTCCGCATACTCCCAACACCCGTCTCCTCCGGCAACCACTCCCCATTATTCACACACAGCACCTTCATCTTCTCATGATACTTCAAATCCGGCAACAATTTCGGCGTGATCAAAAAGTACTGCCCGCTGTCCTCCTTGCACGTCACGCGCACCATGTTGTTGTGCACTAGGCGCTCCGCGCGCTGGTCCATGCCCTAAAAACCAGATGAGATGAGCCAAGAGAGGGAGAAGAGGAGAATACGAACCTGGTTGATCTCGTCGACCAAGGAGAACGGCGCGCGCGCTTGCTCGGTTAGACTCATCAGGTATAGAATCGTCGTCAACGACCGTTCCTGCAAAGAAAGGTCCGTCCGTCAGATAAGGGTTCCAGCCAATAACGAATGAATGAACACACTCCTCCCGACTGGCGCTGCCCAGTCAACAACTGCAGCTTCTCGTCGTCACGGAACTTGACAAGAATATCAATCGCCCACTTGTCAAAGTCGTCGTGCGGCGTAACACGAATCTCGCCTGCACAGCCGATACCATCAAACGCTTCAGAAAACTTTGCACCAATTGCATCGACAAGTTCTCGCAAGGCGGGTTCCCAGTTATCCTGAAAGACAACACATCCGTGTCAGCGTAGTCCCAAATTTCGCCAGCAAACATCACCTACACGAGCCTTCTTAATGTTCTTCGCGACCCGATCGCGATTGCTCTGCTTCGTCTCCAGCGTCCGCTCAAGAACCTCAATCTACAAAACCGCAATCAGCAAACACCTCCACGCATAACCAACATCCACCTCACATCGCGCTTCCGCTTCTCATACTCCTCCATGACACCCGGATTCGTGTTGAGCGTAATCTCCAGCTGCGCTTCCTGCCGCTCAAGCTCCGCGCCAAGCTCCTCGCTCGACCGAAGATCGATGCCCTCCGAATCCGGCGGCGTGCTGCCCGTCTCCTCAGCCTTTTTCGCATCCCTGTCGTACGCGAGGCGGGCATTGGCGATGACATCCTGCTTTTCCTTGATATCGGGCTCTGCATCAGCCAGCACCCGTCGACTATCGTCAAGCGCATTCTTCGACTCCGTCTTGGCCAGGGCGTATTCCTGATTGACTATAAAAACGTACATCAGTCTGCATGTCAAGAAATGAACCAAAGTTGGATGTGAATCACCTTTATTGAACTGAACGACCGCGGCTTCGTACTTGACGTCCTTTTCCGCACACATCTTCTTCAATGCGGCCACGTTGGCGCCGACTTGGAGGTATTCAAGACCAATGCGTGCAGCTTCGTTCTGATCACAAATGATGCCCCGACCCAGGTCCTACAACCCACATTAGAAACGGAACGAAGAGTGAAAAGAAGAACGAACTCGATATTCCTTGATAATCTGAAGTCGGCGAAGGCAAACCTTGAGCAGATTCGCCTTGTATTTTCTACGATCTTCTTCGACCGAAGGTGCGTTCTGCAACTGCTTGAGGTTATTCTCCGCACGAGCTAACGTTAGCCGGTAAGTTGGAACATTCAACAAAATCGAAGATTAAACATACTGAGCTGCGTCTTGATGTCGGTCTGGCGCTTAACCTCAGCTTGGATGGCCGCTTTGCGTTTTTTCAACTCTTCCTACAGAAATCGTTGTCAGTTTCAGGTAACTGTCAAACGAAGGTGCCATACCGATCTGCTCGCAAACTCAGCATCATCGCTCTGGAGCTGCGTCCAACGTTGCATGAGTTTCTCGCCCTCTTCAGTGTACATCGCCAACTCCAGCTGCAACTCGTTCAGCTCGCGTTCAAGGCGAGCTTTGAGTTCAGGATCGACTGAATAACGGGAATCAGACCGACATCTCTTTAGATCCGCAACCGACACGTACCGGAAGCAGCACCGAAAGTCCTCGCTTGTCGAACAGGCCTCGTCATGTTCGACGCTAGTCGACGACCATAGCTTGACCGTGTGACCTGATTCATCGTCCACCCAGTTATGAAGTTGGCAGGTTCACGGCGAGTGACGGCATCCATGGCCTTCCTCACATCAATGCGATCGTCGCCGACAGCCTGCACAACTTGAGATTGGGGAAGACAAAAGAATAGAATATGACCCACCACACGATGCATCCTCAGTTCACATTGAAGGAACCATAACAAGCCTTCTGGGTAGGTCACATAGTCCAGGACATAACCGTCGAAACCCAGTTCCTTCAGCTGAACCGGCACATCAATACAGATCGAAAAATAAAGGGAAGAAGATCGTACTTCCTCTCTCGAGCACGGGGGCTCAACATACATCCCATCCCGTTTGGGTCGATTCCAAGCCGTCACTCGGATGCGACGACCACAAACCGCAGTGGTATCGTTAACGATCCTGTTAAAGGTGTCATAGTCTTCCTTGCATTGAGTCACAAATGTCTGGCAAGATTGGGCAATTTTAATCTCTGGCGATAACCTCAAGTTCAAGGGGACACACACCGTGCTGTTGCCTCCGACGACAGCCTCTACCGCAGCAGCGTACTGTCTGTTTGTGACGCTGACCGAAAGGCAGGGTGGCTCAAACACCTCCATCTTGAACTTGTCCTTGTTCTGACGAAGCCATTTCACAGTCTCAGCGGTCTCGCGATTCCATTGGTAGAGGTTGTTCAGTTTTTGAACATCGACATCTTCGAGCTTTTTGATACTAGGGTTAATAACCGTCAAGATGGATGTCCAGCGAAATGTGCCAATTAACGTACTCGTCTTTCTTGCCCGCAACTTGGCGAGTTTGACGCGCCGCGGCACCACTATTCGTCCGAATCTCGGCGTCTAGTGCATTTCTGCGGTCAAGAACAGTTTGTCGCTCCCTTCGAAGTTGCCGCTAGTAAACACCTTGTCAGCGAAAATTGTACGATCCACGATGAACTCACCATTTCCTCGTTAACGGTAGCGTCATCCTCAACCTTGACTTCCCTTTGCATCTCTCTGTGAAGTTTCTCAATAGTGGTTTCTGTATTCTTGATCCTATTAGCACGGGATTTCTCTTCCTTGATGAGATTGTCCAGCTTCATTTGGATTTCTTCCGATTCCCCTTCCTGCAGCAACATAAGGGACTGATGAAGTAAACAG
This sequence comes from Mucidula mucida, assembly GCA_015501055.1. Classification (NCBI taxonomy): domain Eukaryota; kingdom Fungi; phylum Basidiomycota; class Agaricomycetes; order Agaricales; family Physalacriaceae; genus Mucidula; species Mucidula mucida. The sequence goes on from JADNYV010000241.1 coordinate 6,251, forward strand.
TTGGTCGACGTACTAGCTTATCGTTCATCATGATTTTATTGTTGATCTGCTTCATCTTTTCTTGAATCGCCTTCTTGAGTCGATCACGCTCCTTGTCAAGCTTGCTATGTTGACGCTCAAGCTTCCTTGGGAAATCATTAGCGCACGTCTATTTCGCGAACAGGCTGAGTTACTCTTTGAAGGCATGTGCGGGAGCGTTCTTCTCTTTCAGCCTTCTGACCTTGTCCACCCACTGTCGCTGCAAGATCTTGAGATTGAAGTATTTGTCGCGCAACTCCCTGTACTGCTGGACGGGAATCAAGACGGCAAGGAGTTTTATCTGCAGAAAGATGAGGACATTGGTAATTGAGGTGTCGAGTGACAGACCTCCTCTTCGATCTTTTTCCGCTCCTTGTAACGTTGAACGTCTCGTTCAATCGCCTCGTTACGATCGCGCATCTGCTTGAGTTGTTCCTCCTCCGTTTTGATCATCTAAACAAAGATGAGCCTCGCGACAAACAATATAGAGAGGACGCGCCTCGAGAATTTTCTTGAATTCAGCACCATCTTCGATAAGAGTTTGGTGCCAAGATTCCAGATTTCTGTCGCCGGCGGCACGTTGAGTCTCTCGCAACAATTGCTGGGGACTCATCGCCGCGAATTCGGATACTTTGTCTTGAGGAAGGAAGGAGCTGGGGTGCGGTCAGTGACTGCTGGACAAGAAAGGCAACCCGACGTACCAGAGATTGCCGACTTGAACGTTCAAGGCGGCCATTTGATTTGAGACCTCTTTGCCGGTAGCGCCTACGCCGTTGAGCAGAAATGTGGAGGTCTTGGAATCGGCTTTCAAAAGGCGGCGGATGATGAGGTTACCCTTGCCCTTGGGACCTTTAAGCTCGATCTCAATATAGCCATCTGTCGTGCCTTGCTTTACAAAGAGGTTGACCTCGTTGGCGCGGCCTAGTGTCTGATGAAAGGTAAGTAGAAGAAGAATGGAAACGATGAAGAACTTGCAGCAGGAGGCCAGTTGAGGCCGATGCAAATTGCGCATGCAATGGTGCTTTTTCCAGTTCCGTTGGGGCCAATGATCATGTTCAAATGAGGACCGAGACGAAACTCGACGTAGTCGTAGGTTACGAAATTCTTGAGTTGGATGCGCATGATGGAGCCGGGAATAAATCTATCTGATACTGTCAGAGAAAGATGTAGAAAAAGACAGATTACTCGCCCGTCCACGTCTCTTGGGAGAGTCTCGACGCGCTTTTCTCGCGCGTTTTCCTGGGAGGGTCGAGAGTCGCCATCAGTATTGGCACGCGCCCTCTTGCGACCTTTGGGGGAGCCGCCTTCCTCGTCATCCTCTTCTTCGCCCTGACCCGCGTCTTCATCATCTTCTGGATCGTCTTGTGCGCGCCGCTTGCCACTGTCGCGTCTTGCGCTTTCCGCTTTGACGTTGGGCTTTCGCTCAGATTTCACCTTGACGGGTGTGCTACGGACATGGTTCGCGTCGTTTCGTTCAGCCAATGGGCGTGCTGGACGCGCCATAGTCTATTGAGGATGTGGTGGGCTGTTGAGGGTTGTGCGGCTTTGCCTGGGCGACGTGCCGGCGCCGCTTGAAATATTTAGACTCCGATATGGTAGCTGCCAGGCGCCTACGTTCTACCCAAGTAACACCCCAGAATCTTATCGGATCTACGCGTATACCGTTGCCGAGACGTTCATGGTCTGTTTTCGGCGACATTACCTGGGCCTGCCGTCCGGACCCTAGGTAATGCGCATGGCCCCCGCCCAAGCCCCGCCATCCCGCACAACTGAACATCAAGAAATGAATGTCTTGCATTCAGAGCAGGACAAAAACAAGCTCTCCTCCATACATCCTCCATACCAATACATTGTGACAGACTTGTTTCGCAAGGGTGGATGAAGAAATTGAACAAAGGAAAGGAGAGCATCTTCTAGAGAGACAAGGTGAGACAAAGTAAGTACTACGATGGGCGGGTCTTGACAACGTGCTTGTGAGTTGTCTCAAGTTTGGGGCAGCACTGGAAGAACATACAGCAACGGAGTATGCTGAGTATGCATAACAAACGCGCCGAGGACACTCCAGGAAGATCCGTGTCGCGTCCGCGGAATGAGAAAGCGCCAAAGACGGGTAGGATGCGCGCCAAAGACGCGTGCACGCGATATCGTGAATGCAAGAGAGAAACACTCACATGATTAAAGCCACTCGAAGAGGATTAGCCTCGAGTCCTTGACACAACATGTTATTTCTAACCTCAGTAAGGTGGATATGTGTGAGTGCTGCCAGTATGTTTAGTAAGAGGATTATATGCACTCACTTAACAGTCATCCTTGCATAAACTCAACAATCAGAGAAACTCTCAGTCAAACAATAAGGAGGTTAAGCTTGGGTTAAGCTATAGTACATATATGTGAAGTGCTAGAAAAAGGTTAAGAACACATAGCCACAAAATAGTACGATGCCGATACGCGTTGAGGATGTGGAATGAAGAGAGCGTGGAAATTAGAAAACGCCACTCATGAGAGGACAGGACGCGCCGTGGGCACTGACTGGAATAGGTTGAGCATCAAGGTCACCCAGTGGTAGGAGATCTCAACACGTTTGAAAACACCTCGGCGCGCCCTGCGTTCATTGGACTGGCGCCCGATTATACTGAGGTTGGCGTTGGGTTGGCACTGGGGTTGGCGGGACAGTCGCTGAGCTGGGTCTCCGGACGGCAGGCCCAGGTAATGTCGCCGAAAACAGACCATGAACGTCTCGGCAACGGTACGCGTAGAGCACATCGCCGCATTCTGCCGGCCACCCCCTCAAACGAATGTATTGTACGTGATTAGTCCATATCGTAAATCTTACAGAACCCCAAAGCCTCAAACGACTCCTATAAAGCAGCCATGATTGCGTTAGCATTGCCCCACCATCATGTCCTCCCCAGATCTTCTCGCCTTTGGTATCCCTTACACGCCCTCCACTCTGGATACCCCACCACCTGTGAAGCCCTCTGATCTCGCAGGTCTCGGTATATGTACGTTCCACCGCTGTTCTGTATTCCCCGTATTGACCAAACCCAGCCTATGTCCGCGTAGTATGGATCGACTTTACCAACATCACCAGATGCCGCGTCGTTTCTCTAAAGCACTTTCTCAAAATAATGCAATCTTCTCGTCCGGGTCTAGCAGTGGCCATCGCCGTCATGGGCATGGTCGACCTGCGCCTTGCAGATGGCGTGTCCGCGGTTGGAGAATGGTTCTATGTCATTGACACGTCCACGCTCAGAATCTGTCCGTACGAAGAGGGCTTAGCCACCGTCATGGGGAATTTCCAGCACAAGGTGCCGGTACCTGTGAACGGATTCCCTTCGCTTCAAGTGGACCTTTGTCCGCGGACTATATTAGACCGCGTTGTGGAGTGCATCCATTTTTAGCAGTCATGACGTGTCTAATACGCGTTATAGGATGGCTAAACGAGACGCGTCTGTAGAATTCCTCGTGGGCTTCGAGACGGAATTCATTCTGCTCAAGTCTACTAGACCCATCGGCGGCGCTCACGAGCACTTGTACGCAGCGTGCAACGGGCTCCTCACAGGCAGCGTGGAATCACGTATTTTGCGCGAGATTTCTGACTCTCTAATCGGCGGCGGTGTCGATGTCTCTATGTATCATCCTGAAGCTGCACCTGGACAGGTATTAGGTCGCTTTAACACTGCTTTTATTGACTTACACTCCTTATAGTACGAACTCATCACCGGTCCTTTGCCGCCCTTGGAAGCCGCCGACGCTCTCGTCTATACACGCGAGACCATCATCAACGTCGCTGCCAAACATGGACTCCGAGCCACCTTTGCACCACGCATCTATGCTCATATGCCCGGCAGTGGCGCGCACACCCATATATCCGTCCACTCCACCAAAGGCGACGTTAAGCCCCTAAAATGCATGGCGTCTTTCGAAGAATCGTTCTTAGCAGGTGTATTGAAGCACGCCAAAGCCATCCCGGCGGTTACGCTCCCGCTACCTGCTTCTTATCAGCGCATGACTGACGGTGTTTGGTCTGGTGGAACGTACATCTGCTGGGGAACGGATAATCGCGAGACGCCGATTCGGTTGACGAATCTTGAGTCTCCATTGTCCCGGAACTTTGAGGTTCGCTTCGTTGACGCTACATCAAACCCTGTAAGTTGATCATGCCAACTGGTCTTCAAATTAGATTTGATGTGTCTTTAGTATCTCGCTCTTGCCATGATACTCGGCACAGGCGCTCATGGTATCAAGCAATCTGAGCCGCTTGTCTCGAAAGATTTAAATGGGCGCCTGTCCGCGGCCCAACTGACGCCTGAGGATCGTGTGGCATTGGGTATTACCGAGCGGTTCCCGTTGACTTGGGACGCGGCTAGAGAAGCTTTCGCGAAGGACGCGATGTCTGAGGCTATCCTGGGCAAGTCGGTGGTTAGCCATTATTTGTCAGTACAGGAGCTGATGGCAGCTTCGCTGGAGAGCGAGGTAGATGAGGAGAAGAAGGCAACCAAGTTGGTAGAGTATTTCTGAAGTATACATTTTAGATTTTTTGGTAGAATTTGAAGAGTAATTCTTGTGATTTTGGAATAGGAATGTAAGCTCTGCATTTTCAAGTTATTATGTGGCGCATCACTTGTCGTAAACCCCCAGAGATGTGTTTCGTGTGATCTTTCTGCTTGGATATTTCTTGGATTAGGTTTGATTGGCTGTAGGCCCTTCCGCACCATTTGGAAAGCCAGCTGTGCCAGAGTCTTGCCTTGACGCAAGTTGGTGGATACGGCGCGGATTTTGGTGGCGATCATATGGCGGTAATGCGATTCTCATCGTCCGAGCCAAGTAAAGAAATGGAGCTCCAGGAGCAGGATACTTATTCGCTCAGTATGCATTTCTTATAAATCGGCGAGGTCAGCCCGGGCCGAAGTTGCCAGCTTGCTGCTCGTGATCACTGGGCCGCGGTTCTTTCTTCTAACCTAAACCACCATTATCGGCGGTCCTGCATCTGTAGTATTTCTTCACAATCGTTAACCAAGCAGTTGGCCCAAAACGCGATCAAGTACGTTCTCGTCTTCACGGCCATCATGCCCGTTTACAGTGGATCTGACACGCGGATTACAGAGTTGCGTCGGTTCAAAACGGCGCTTATTTTCTGTGGCATCCTTCATTCATCGGGTCCTCCAACTTCCTGTATCGTCTCAGGAAGCGTCCTTCATCGCTTGTTCTTTTTTTACCTCGACTCCAAGTCGGCACCTAGTTCGTTTGCATCGCGTAGACTGGAATCTCGCGCGTATCACATATTGCAAGTGATTTCTATGAAATCCAACTGCTCGTCATGTGGGGCTCAGCTTCCTCAGCGTAGCACTCGTCTTGAACGTCACATCCAGACATTTGTTCCTTTCCATTGCCTTTCCGTGTCCAACCTTCCACCGACAGAACTAGAACTGTCCAAGATCCAAACCGCTATACTACCTCCTCTTGACCAAGATATCGTGGTTGTGGACTCCGCAATCACTGCAGCGCGCCTCGCGCTAGAGTCCCTGGAGCAAGAGCGAGATGCGCTGAAGAGCATAAAACGTGATTTTGAAAATATCATTTCCGTGCGACGTCGTATCCCCCCAGAGATCTGGTCTGAGATCTTCCTGTATGGAGATTCTTGGCACGACAGGGACCCGGACGAAGTGATCGATTGGACGTCGCGCATCATCTGGCAGCTCCGTCAGGTGTGTCAGACCTGGCGCAAGCTTGCTTTGTCTCTCCATTCGTGCTGGTCGGTCATGGTGCTTCGTTTTTCAGAGCGCTGGCCAGCATCTGAGAAGGACGTAGAACTCATATCCTTTGTCCTTGAGTTCCCGCCCACATCTGCTGGATATCACCCTTATCCATCGCAGCGCCGAAGATTTTCCTGTGCCGAATCGAATGCGAGAGATGGTGTTCGCAGAATCCTATCGGTGGCGGACAGCCCATCTGTTTGATTACCACCCAGTCAGACCGGAGTTGCTCTATGCACCTCTTCGTGGCCGGCTGCCTCTGCTGGAACACTTGGATTTCCAATCCGACATAGGGATGGACTCTGACAACGCAATAATATCGATTTTCAAGGATTGTCCACGTCTGGTGAATGTTACGCTCATCACAGAATATTGTTTCGTCGAGGTTCCAGTTAAACAGCTTACATGCTTACGTTTCGACGAGCATGAGCCAAGTTGGCGTTTGGTGGAATTGATTGGCCAGTGTTCGTTGCTTGAAAGTCTTCACGTGGAGTTTGACGACTGGACGGAGCACCCTTTGCTGCAGTCCGTAACTCTCCCGTGTCTTCGCAACCTGAATGTACTCGATCCTCATCTCCTGGATTGCCTTACTCTGCCTCGATTGGAGGTAGCTGCTTTTGACCAGGCATATCGTGATCTCCATCCTAACACACTCTACTCCTTCTATCGCCTCATCCAACGTTCCAATTGTGCACGTAATCTCACCGAACTCCAGATTAGTGATGCATCGTTGATTCTACATTGCTCTGAACCCCATCTTCTCCTCTCCCTTCTCTCTCAGACCACCGGACTCGCTAAGCTGAAGCTGTCGGCATCAGTGTCGGATGATCAATCCAATACACCGGATGATCATAGTGTAACACGAGTCATGGACGTTATGCGAGCCCTGGAGATCGTCCCAGGGCACCACCGCGTCGCTTTCCTTCCTCGACTAGTGTCACTCCAAATCACGGTGACTGGGCATAAGGACCTGGACTGCATTCCTTACCTCGAACCTTATGCCGACTTTGTTGCCATGCTCAAAGTCCGGCATGCAGCGGTCGGACTCAGACTCAAGGAGTTCGGGTTTAATCTTGTAACGGACCTGGTATGCCACGAGTGTGATGATGGTGTTGCGCACCAACATCGCCCTGTTTTCAATGATGACGAATGGGCTGCTCTCCGTGGATTAGCTGGAGATGGGATGTCGTTGAACATTTGTTTTCCTGGGATTTTCACTATTAAGCCTGTATGACTTGGCTGGAGAGTAGGACATCATCCGGCCGTAGCTTACTGGTATCTTTACTATATCGACAAGTACTTGCTTGTATAGTGATGGATCGAATCGTAGCAGTTTAGTCGGCAAAGCCCCAAGTAAGGCTGTACCGTTTTTGCATAGGCGCGCTCCAGAAGTACGAAGGACTGTACTAAGGTTGGACTCGATTCTAAGTATGACATCGTTAACTGTGTACCTAAGTTGTATAGCTGTCCGACTCCCGATCCTGACAGCCAGACTACGCGGCGTCGCGTCTTGTAAGTTGGATGGCATTTTCCCACTTTATCTGGCATAGAAATCTGTTTTGGAACGAACAACTTGGGGGCATGCCGAGGTCATCATCCTGTCGCTGGATCAGTCGACGGAAAGGGAAGTGCTCATGATCGGTTCTTCCTTCTAACCACCACAATCACTATCAGCGATTCTCTATCCAAAGCGTTTTTCCGCCTCCGACTCGCTGACCAGTAGCTCGCTCACTAGCAGCTCATAAGTGCGTTCTCGTCTCCACGGTCATTTCATGCATCTGACAGGCACCATTCAGAGTTGTGGCTTTCAACAGCGCGTTTCCTTTGACATCCTTTATCCATCGCGTCTTCCAACCTTCTGTACCGTCTCTCTGCACGCGTTCTTCGTCGCCAATCGACAAGTGTCCTTCTTACCTCGAGGCGGCACCTAGTTCGTAAGTATGTACTTACTTCGCAGCGCGTATCACAGATTGCGAAACGCCTTTACGGGATCCCACTGTTCCGAACCATGCGGGATCTTGCCCCGGCGTACTAGTGTTCGTCTTGAACGTCAAGCCCGAATCGCTGTTTCGTTTCGACATCTTTCCATGTCCAATTTTCCACCGACGGAATTAGAACTATACGAGATCCAGACAACCATCCTGCCTGACCTTGACCAGGATATCTTGGCCGTCAAGTTGGACGCCTCAGTCACGACCGCTCTCGAGTCGCTTGAGCAAGAGCGAGACGCGCTGGAAGACCTAAAGCGGAGTTATGAAGATATCATTTCCACGCAACGACGTATTCCGCCAGAGATCTGGTCTGACATTTTCCTGTACGGAGATTCCATGGACTGGAAGCGCGAATTTGATTGGCCCTCCCGCACCATTTGGTCACTCAGCCAAGTGTGCCAGACCTGGCGCAATGTTGCTTTGTCTCTCCATTCGTGCTGGTCGTCTATTGAACTGGATTTCTCATCACGCTGGCCAGCGCCTGAAAAGGACTTAGAACTCGTCTCCTTGATTCTCGAGCGCTCCCGCCAGCATTTGCTTAATATCACCCTTCTCCATCACGGCAACGAAAATCTTCCTGTTTCACTTTGCCGTATGCGAGACAAGGTGTTCGCAGAATCCCATCGATGGCGGACAGCGCGTCTGGTTGATTACCACCAGGTCAGGCCGGATTTGCTCTATGCACCTCTTCGCGGGCGGCTGCCTCAACTAGAACACTTGGAGTTCGGACCTGATATACGGGGTATAATCTCTGATGATTCGGTCGTATTGGCTTTTGAGGATTGTCCCCGTTTGGTGACGGTATGCCTCACCGGCGCTGATCCTCGTACTATCGAGCTTCCAGTGGAACAGATTACATGTTTGCGTCTGTACAACAAAGCACGTCCCGGCTATTTCAGACCTTTTGTGGACTTGGTTAAGCAATGTCCGCTGCTTGAGAGCCTTCGTGTGGATTTACTGCATGAAGCCGAGCAGGATTCGCTCGTGCAATCCCTAACTCTCCCATTCCTGCGCGAACTGGACGCGAGCCACCCCGATCTTCTAGATTCCCTCACTCTGCCCCGACTGGAAGTCGCTACTCTTAGCAATAGATATAGTTCCCTCCATTATGATACCCTCTACGCGTTCCATTGCCTCATCGGACGTTCCAATTGCGCAAGCAATCTCACTGAGCTCCGGATCATGCAGGTGCCATGGGCTCTACATCACTCTGAACCCCATCTTCTCCTCTCCATTCTCTCGCAGACCACCGGACTTACGACGCTGCAGCTGGAGCCGAACATGTTTGACTTTGAGCTTCGCTTGACAGATGAGTGGAGCGGGACGCAACTCAGAGACGTCATGAACGCATTGGCGGTCGTCGCAGGGCAACGCGTCGTTTTCCTTCCTCGGCTAGTGTCACTCGACATTGACGTGACTGGTCATGACAACAAAGACGGTCTTCTCTATCTTGAGCCTCACGACGACTTTATTGCTCTGCTCAAAGGCCGGCACGAGGTTGGGCTCAGGAGGTTTCACTTTGGTGTGCTTTCAGGCCAATTCACGACCTTGGAGGACGACACTGAGCCTGTATTCAATGATCACGAAATTTCTGCTCTTCGTGGACTAGCTGCCGATGGGATGTGCGTGGATATTCGCTTTAACAGGGCTCTTGCTATCGGTCTAGGACCCAGGTGGCGGTGGCGCGCCGGCTGGGGTATGTAGGCGGGGTACGAGATTTGAGTTTGGTGGCAATGATAGTCGTACTTGCAGGAGATATGGTTGGTTGGTATGTGCAGGTAGCTGTGTACTCTGTTTGATGACTGTATGTGAAAGGATTGGAGAAGTCTATGTATGTAGTAATGGCAATATTGGATTTGCAAGTGCCACCTTCCAAGAAGGCGCGATTTACACCCTTTCTGAGATAGAATGTGCGACGGTGTGATTGATTCAAGTGCGAGGGGTTCGCGAGTTGGACAGAAGGGGAAGGGGCGGCCGTGATATTCTTCCTTCTGACCATCACCATCATCACCGACACCGTAGTGTTCCTCCACTTGCTTGACTAGCAAGCCATTCGACCGTTAAAAAGTGCGCCCTCTGCTACATGCTTATTCACGTATCTTAGTACAAGGGCATTTTCCAAGTTGTCCGCGACGCCTCTGTTTGAACGGCCGCATTTCTTCCGACATCCTACGTCGTCCCGACAGATCCGATAACCTTCGTCGTGCTTTAAATATCCTTCGTCACCTATCCCGAGCCTCCTTCTTGCTTTAATCCTCGGCTACCGGCGCCTGTTTCGTTTGGGTCGTACGCTGAAATCTCACACGTATCAAGGCTCTTCCATGGAATCAAACTGTTGGCCATGCGAAGCTCCTTCTCCCCGTAGCGTTTGTCTTGAGCGTCACATCCAAAGCACTATCCCTTTCCATCGCCTTTCCGTGTCCAACCTTCTACCGACAGAACTGAAATTGTCCAAGATCTGGACCGCTATCCTTCCTGCTCCTGAGCGATATCTTGGCTGTAGACTCCGCCCTTGAGAAAGAGCAAACGCGCTCGTGGCAAAGACTTATGAAAAACGAGTTTCATTGGCCCTCCCGCGCCCTCTCGCACCATTTGGCAACTCAGCCAGAGGTGCGTTTTCTCTCCATTCGTGCTGGTCGTCTATTGTGCTGGATTTCTCTCCATTTTGACCAGCACCCAAGAAAATGGTGAAACTCCTAACCTTTGTCCTCGCTATCCTTTGGCGTCGAGCGCTCCCACCAGCATTTGCTCGATATTACCCTCATTCACAGCATCGAAGATCATCTCCCTTTGCCACGCCCTCTGCTAGAGAAGGTGTTTGCAGTATCTCCTCGATGGCGGACAGCGCGTTGGTTGATTACTGCCCAGTCAGGAGGGATTTGCTTTATGCACCTCTTCGCAGGTGCCTGCTTCAAGCGCGCCCTAGAGTTACGAAGGACTACCAGTGTGAGGAGGACGGGCCCCGGCCAAGAGGTCTGTTCTTCATGTACAGTTTTGGCAAAATTTGACCATCAGTGGCGGATAGGTCAGATAGAAGTTTGGCGCACATTTCTGGTCCATTGAAGGATGAGCCTGAGGTCCGAGATTTGTTGTACGGAACACTAGATAGAAAATTCGAACTTATCCGACCGCAAGACGCAATGTGTGTATGGCACTATCGTCAATGGTGTACATAACTTGGAACAAAATCGGACGCCGTACGCGTACGCGGGGCCATTACAAGTCGGACACTTTGGCTTCAAACAGGCCCATTGTACATATCCTCGCACATGGGATCTGACGGAGAAAACCCCAATTTGGAACGACGGCATGCCGGGGTCATCAGAATGGGCAGTGCTCGTGATCACTCGATCGCGGTTCTTCCTTCTAACCACCACAATCATTATCTATATCTTGCATCTATCCAAAGTGTTCCTCCGCGCCGAATTGTTGACCAGTAGCTCGCTCACTAGCAGTGCGTTCTTGTCTTCATGGTCATCACATTGATTGATGCATCTAACAGGCGCATTTCAGAGTTGCGTCTCGGCGCTTATTTCCTGTGGAATTCTTCATTCATTGTGGCTTCCAACTATTACTCCAAGTGGCCCCACTTTTCATCGCCGATCGACAAGTGTGCTTTTTACCTCGAGTCGGCACCTGGTTCGATTGCACATACTTTGCGGCGCGTATCACAGGACGATTCTATGGAATTCAATTATTTGCCGTGTGGGGTTCGGCTCCCTCAGCGTAGCACTCGTCTTGAACGTCACATCCAAACCTTTGTTCCTTTCCAGTGCCTTTCCGTGTCCAACCTTCCACCGACAGAACTAGAACTGTTCGAGATCCAAAACGCTATCCTACCTCCTCTTGACCAAGATATTGTGGTTGTGGACTCCGAAATCACTGCAACGCGCCTCGCTCTAGAGTTCCTTAAGCAAGAGCGAGATGCGCTGGCTAACATAAAACAGAATATCAAAAACATCACTTCCCCACAACGTCGTATACCTCCAGAAATCTGGTCAAAGATCTTCCTGTATGGAGATTCCTTGGACGACAGGGAATCGGACGAAATGTTTGATTGGACGTCTCGCATCATCTGGCGGCTCAGCCAGGTGTGTCAGACCTGGCGCAATCTTGCTTTGTCTCTTCCTTCGTGCTGGTCGTTTATTGTGCTTGATTTTTCATCGCGCTGACCAGCATCCGAGAAGGACTTAGTACTCCTATCGCTTGTCCTCAAGCGCTCCCAGCAGCATCTCCTCGATGTCACCCTTATCCAGCAGAACGTCAAGGTCTCTCCTTTACTGGATCGTATACGAGAGAAGATGTTCGCAGAATCCTATCGATGGCGAACAGCGCGTCTGATCGACAACCAACTCCAGTCGGATTTACAATACAGACATCTTCGCGGGCGGCTGCCTCAGCTGGAGCTCTTACATATCCAACGCGGAAGGGTGTGGCCCTCTGACGGGGCGGTGATATCGGCTTTCAAGGATTGTAGTGGAGGTAACCCTCACCGGAGTGTATCCTCGCGAGGTCGAGCTTCCACTGCAACAGATCACATGTCTGCGTTTGTTGGATCGTTTCCTGTATCGTGACATCGATGATTTCGAAGTCTACCTGCACTTCATTGGCCAATTACCATTGCTTGAAATCCTTTGTGTGGATTTCACAAATGGCGACCATGGCCCATTCCTGCGATACCTGACACACCCACGCGTGCGCGACCTGCGCGCCACGTATCCATATCTCCTAAATTCTCTCGTTCTGCCCCGATTGGAAGTAGCGGCTCTGGACGGGAAGCTTAGCACTATCAATTCCGAAACACTCTATTCCTTCTATTCCCTCATTCGACGTTCCAATTGCGCAAGCAATCTCGTTGACCTTCGCATTATTCGTGTGTCGTTAGCTCTACATCAGTCTAAACCCCATCTTCTCCTCTCCGTACTCTCTCAGACCACCGCACTTGCTACGCTACAGCTAGAGGCATCGATGCTTGATCGTCGGCACAGCAGACTGGACGAATGGTGTGTAACACAAATCATGGACGTCATGAGAGCCCTGAAGGTTGTCCCAGGGCAGAGTATTACTTTCCTCCCTCGACTAACCTCACTTGACATTAAAGTGACTGGTCATACAGACACGAGTTATGTCCCTTACCTTAGGCCTTTCGACGAGTTTGTTTCCATGCTGAAGGCGCGGCGGGCGGGAAATGGACATGAATTATTCAAACTCAACGAGTTTCGCTTTTGTCTGCAGACGAGCAGTCTTCCCGGGGATGACCAACATTCTGATCAGCCCGTTTTCGATTTTAGCTGGGGATGGAATGTCATTGCGTATTCGCTTTGAAGGGGATCTCTCTTTCGAACTATGACCTGGTGACGGTGGTGACGGAGCATCGAAGAGGGTCAAGTGAAACGGACAGGTACACATAGCGCAGTGAAAGGCCGCTGGTTTACGCTTCTGTAACTGCGGATGTTTACTCGTGTATCCAATTGAAGGTTGACCGGCACGTCGTAGGCGGGTCATCGTTATCTTGTAATATCTTTGCTCATACTACCACGACGTGTCACTGTTCAGCCATGCAGATCAGCTGAAGCCGAAAACATTCGTACCTCTTTGAATTCACAGATACTAACTATTGGCACGTCATTGACATGACGTCTACGCCCATCCTACTACCGATCGCCTGCTGCATTGGAGGCAGACGCGTTCTTAAGGCCATGTCTCTCAGTAGCGCGGGTGAAAGCTACATCTCGACTTATACTGCTGACTGTTTTTGCCTATATGAAGACGCCTTCTAACCTGCGGAAATTCAACAGACTCACAGCGAATTCATTCATAAATCATGTCTGTCACAGCCAACTCGAAACTCTCCTACACCCCGCGCGGAATGCCTTTCCGCAGACTCGGTCCCAGTGGATTGAGGGTGCCTTTGTTTTCTCTCGGAAGCTGTACGTTCATAGTAGCCAACGTAGTGCATCATGTTGACTTTTCTTTTTGATTTAGGGCTCACGATGGGAGGGTCTACGAATGCCAAGGTACGATGCCTTGATCACATGGCGGACATGACTTGGAGACGCCGTTTATGTAGGACCTCGTGAAGACTGCATTCGAAAATGGCATCAACATGTTCGATACCTCTGAGAAGTACGGTGCTGAAGAGGAACTGCACTTTTTTTCCCTTTTCCCTTTGATTGCGCCACATTGACACGGCGGTTAATGTAGGGGATGTCATGAAGGAGCTTGGCATCAAGCGCTCGGACTTGGTCGTTGTTACCAAGCTGTTCTATGGCACTGGAGATTCTGAGGAGCCTAATGCGATGGGACTTTCTAGGAAGCAGTACGTTATCCTGCTTTTCTAGGACCTCAGGACTAAATGTCATGAATGCAGTATTGTTGAGGGTATCCAAGATTCGTTGGCACGGCTGCAGATGGCCTATGTCGATGTCGTTTTTGCGCATCGGTTTGATGACACTGGTACGAAAGTTCTTTGGCGTCGCTCTCAATGAAAGTCAATGACCCCCCATTAATACAGTTTCGATGGAGGAGATCGTTCACGCATTTAATTTCGTTATTGAAAAGGGATGGGTGGGTTTTGAAGCATCTTCTCCTGGACCTTGGTCAGCTGAGATCGATGCGTTGAATAGGCGCTGTACTGGGGCACATCGGAATGGCCTGCTCGCGAGGTTCAAGACGCGCATAGTAAGTCGTTCATCTCCCTCGTAGGTAGTTTATCGATTGAACTAACTGCCGCACCAGACGTTGCTTCACGACTGAACCTGATCGGGCCTGTATCAGAGCAGTGTCAACATAGGTGAGCGCTGATGACCTTTGTAGTTCATCGTTAGCTGAGCCTTTCTACAGCATGTTTGGCCGCGAGCGACCAGAAATCGAATACGCGTGCGTCTCTACATCTTCATGATACTCAACAGTGAACACAGGGTTTCATGGCTTCCCAGACCGCTGTACAAGAACTACGGGACGAGTCTTATGACGTTCTCCTCACTTCATATGGGTCTTCTCACCGGCAAGGTAATGATGTTTCTCGACTCACATCAAAGACGAAGGTCCTCCTGATGCACCAAACGATAGTACAACGATGGGATTCCGTCAAATTCGAGGCTCTCCGATACGTCGTCCCCAGTTTCATCTTACGTCGTAGGACTCCTCGGACAGCCACAAGGCCAAGCGCTTATCGCCAAGGTCAAGGAGCTCACCAAAGTCGCAGAAGAAGGTGGGTCCCTGTTCATAAACATTTGAACGCAAACCTCATGGTAGTATGCAGACCTTGGAACGACAATGAGCGCCTTGGCTCTTGCTTGGGTAGCGAAGAATCCGAACACGGCCACTGTCATTCTGGGCGCCAGCCGTCCGGAGCAGATCCTCGAGAATTTCAAGGCGTTGCAGGTTCTTCCCAAGCTGACGCCAGAGATTGTGACCAAGATTGAGGAGATTCTTGGGAATAAGCCGGAGGCTCCTGTAAGGATACTCAATCACACCTATTACTCCTTCGTTGACTTTCTTCCGCAGATGTCCGATGTTGCTCGTCTGGGCGAGACGCGTTCTGGTCTTGATCCCTTAGGTCGAACTTGAATCGAGTAATTCAACACGTATATGGTACTTGGATTCAAAGCATAGCAGACAGGACAGGATAGGACAACGATTCGTAGCGTACAGAAAACCTTTTGTATAGTAAACAAGATTGATAGCAGGAGGAAAACAAGGACGATTTTTGTACAATTTGGAATGATAACTTCAGTAGGGAAAGCGATTGCATATAAACCGATAGCAGTGAGAAAACTTGCAGAACAAAAAAAAAACAGGCAAAACGTGGACGGGTCGTTCAGTCAGTAGCGGAACAGCGGTCCCTGACTGGTTCTGCCCTTCGAAGGGCAGTTGCTTTTGATGAACGTGACGCGGCGGTAAGGGATAGACTCTTCGTCTCCCTCCACCAGCTCGTCAATCTCTTCCTCGTCAGACTCCGACCATCCGCGACCGCTCTGGAACATGCCACGGCCGACGAAGCGGTAGCTCTGCTGCATGGACCGATCGGAAAGAGTAGACGAGCTGGACGAGTGGCTCCGATAGTAGTAGTCATCATCGGCGTGGTCTGGGAGTGGCGAAGTTGGACGGTGCCATTGGATGGGTCCCGGCGAGAGGGATGGACTGCTGGACATGCGCCCCACTCCAAAGGCGTTCGAGTTGGGAGGCGCGCGATACATCGACGTCAAGGGACGCGGTCGCATCGTTGGAAGCTTTGGCAGTCTGTAACGGCCGTCGGCGCTCTGGGTGAACAAAGAAGGGCGAGATCCACGGGCGTATCCGCGCATATCTGTGTCGTCGTCTCCCAACTTGAGGTCCTTGAAGGAAGGGAGAGTTTCGATGTGGGAGTCCAATGGCATCGGCGGCGCAAAGTCATCGTCCTGTAGTGCGGACCAGGCGGGCACGTCGGACGCTAGATTCCGTCTAGACGACGAGCGCTTTTTGACGCTCTTGGGCTTCTGGGACGGAGTCTTGCCCGCGGCGGCTTCCTCGCGGGCAAGGTAATAACGAGCGGTGTGATGAGGTCGGTGGCCATGTTTAGCTTTCCTGTGGCGAGTCAAGGTGGCGGGATCCGAGTAGCTCTTCTCGCAGGAGGGGCAATCAAAGGGCTTAACATCTTTGCTGTAAAAACAAAGCCACAGTGAGGCTCTATAGAATAGGTAAAGTCGATGATGAACACGTACTGTTTGGCGATGTGGACTTCTACGTTGTAACGCTGCAGCTCTTGGTAGTCGCAGAAAGGGCATTTGTACATGCTACAGAAAGACGCGGCAGCGCTTAATAGCTGTCGCAGACTGATGGCTGAAGATAATGCTCACTGGTTTGCTCGTTCTTCCGGTGATAAATGTTGCTTCATATGGCGCTTCAAGTCGCCTGAGTTCACGGTTGAGTAGGCGCATCCATGAGATTGACAAAGATGCAGCTTTCGAGCTTCTGTCGAAGGTGGCGGCGAAAGCGATTGATAGCGGGTTCGTGTAACTTTCTGCGGGTAAAATGAGAAGGATTAACATCCAAGTAGCAGAAAGAAAGGCGGATGGACTAACCGGCATCGTGAGCGTTGGTCAATTAAAGGATGGGAAATTTGAGCGCAATCGAAGATGATGGTCAAATCCAAGTTATATAGTCAACGATATCCCAATTTGGCGATGCCATGCTGCATTTGTTTTCTGAATGCTGTTCTTTTCCTTTGTGCCCAATTTGGCCAATTGCTGTAGACGGCAAAGCCTGAAGTGAATATCATTGGGAAGAGGCGTTGACATTGATTGCCTATCCAAGGGACCCTCTGCGTTTCTGCTTTCAACACATGCACTGGTCGCGTCGGTCAAACCACTCCAAACGTGGTTTGTCTGAGAGCATTGACAGTCCTGAAACCTGGGGCGCTCATAGAACAAAGGAAATCCATCCCTGTTACTCCTCTGGGACAATGACAATCAGTTCAGCATATTGACGGTCGGCTGATCAGAAGGTCAAAATTCCTATGCTTCTCGGGACTTGAGATCAGTCAAACCTGAGTCACCTACGGCCCTGGGTTAGCGCTTGGTCGTCCGACGTCGCGGCCTGTGCTCCGCTGCCAGCAGAAGTCCTCGATGTCGCCACTAAACCCATCAAGTCGTTGGCAATCAAATCCAGAAAGATCCGTAAGGAAACAATGGCTATTTTCCCGACTAGTGACAAGGGCTCTACTGTAGCTGGCCATGCCAGTGCCAGTGGCGTCGTAATCGCTGGAAAGAATCGGGCAGACCGCCTGAAGTCCACGTGACTACTTTGTAACTAGAAATGGCAAGTGTACTAGCGTGCACTCCATGATTGACGATTGGTGTCTAGTTGTCAGGCTTCAATTTGAACAGCACCACTGAGACGCTTCAAAGTTCACATGGAATTTGCGACTACAAGTACGTCATCCTCATAAAAGCTTGCTAGTGATTGTAAATTGTATCTAAATAATTGACGAAGGCTCTAGAATAACGCTCTGCGGAGAATATCAGACACGCACACACTATTGAATCAATGCCACTTACATTCCGTGGCGCATCTTGATCTCTGTAGTGAGTGCTTTCAAGCGTTCCGCACCATCAGGAACGAGAACATCGCAGTCCCAGCGATCAACCGGTGCTGTATCGAGGGGATCATCTGTTCCGACAGGCGGCGTAATCGCGCTCTTATCACCACAGTAGAACGCCAGGCGGCGACCGAACGCACAAGCCCCTTGGAGGACCGACACCGAGCTCTTGGCAAGTGACATCCTCATATGCCGCCGAAGTTGACAATCAACACCCTCCCGAGTGCTCGTCGAGAACAACATGGTCTCCGCGTTCAAAAGCAGGATGAAGATGGGCTGGTTGGCGAGGTACACCTCGTAGACGTAGACGTAAAAGTTGAGAATAAGCGGTCTGTGGCCAACGATACTGAAACCAGACGTCGCAGGGAAAACGGCGCTCAGAAGTTCGCGGTACGGAGCGTAAAAGTCAGTTTCCTGGGCGTGAGGAGGTATGTTGCTGAATTCTTTCAACACAGATGCTGGCCAGACGCCTGGTGAAGGTAAATCTGAGGTTTCTCCTTCAGGCCAGCCCACTGACAACGACGAATTAGTCAAGGCTAAAGCAATAGAACTTGATGTCTTACCAAGCGCACGTTTGCGATTGACAAGAAGATCGTTTTCCTGTTTTCTGTGGCGACCAGTTTGATACGGGGTGTATTTACCTGTCGCAAGCCGGCAGTAAGAAGGAAGCGTATGGGCAACAACAATGAGTACACACCGAAAGGTCCTTCGGGGTGCGCATTCCTACAGTTATTCGAGAACTTGCATGCGCCTTTCAGGAAGAATTGACAGATAGCCTGAAACGGTTGAGTAGTGAATCATCGACGAGCCATGGAAATATCATACCATTTGCAGAGTAGATAAAACTTGAAGTCGATGATGGCGGGAGAATGGACAATCGACTGCACCAGCGCTGTTTTTATAGCATTGGAACAGCGAGGGTCGGGGGGATCGATATGTTATTGTGCAAAATCGAGAACAAAGAGACCGGACGTCATGGCTGCGCTAGAGCCGTTTCTAGGTGAAAGGTGAGCAAGTGAAAGACCACATATCAAAGACCAGCTAAACGAGCGAATATCGAACGTCACTCCTACTTCAAAGAACCTTTGTTTTCCAAATGAGGTCGTCCTGTTGTAGACCTAATGGAAAAGCGGTTGAGTTTGACGAGGGGATTCAGGTGAGCACTTACTCAATCACTGACATCCGGTGCAGCCAGAAGTACTAGTAGCGCCAAAATACCTCAATCAGAGGCACATGCCGCAATGATCTTCGGAATACCCACGCCACAGCCTCAGGGCCTTCTTGATCATGAACCACCAGCAACGGCCTTCAGATACACCCGTTCCTCCTCTCACAACGACAGAAGTCTGCACTGCTGCAGATGCCGCGTTCTCTGCTCTCCGCACCAATGGTATCCCACACGCCTGCTTGTTCGGAAGCGCCGCATGTGCGCTACATGGCATGAAGCATCGCGTCCCACGGGTACGTTCGAAAGCTGTTATTGGATGACAACGACGTTGGTCCTGAAGTCAATACCTGTTTAGGACGTTGACCTCGTCGTGTTCAACGCAAATATGGATGCAGAGGCGTTAAAGCGCACTATCCAGAGCGCGGACACGCGTTTTCTCCTGGTTTCGTCCAAGAACCCGAAGAATACGTATAAGATCCTGTGGTTTACCCTCTCCTCCTCGCCACCCCGCCACTGCAAAGTGGACGTTTTGATTCCTGGGTTGCTGGAAATTCCCCGTATCCCGCAGGAGCACGTCGTGCTGCATTCACACGCAACGTTCAAACTCCCAGTTATGCCCCTTTTTCCACTCCTACTGTTAAAGCTGCGTGGCTGGGATGATCATAGAAGTGCACGAGCCGCACATTTGCGTAAAAAGACCCACGATGACATCAAGGATATCGACGAAGTCCTCGCCATGGCAGTGGCTAGGCAAGAGCGCGCTTCGACTTGGGTCCCGGAAAGTCTCGTTGCTTCTGCTAGTGCTCGCGTTCGCGAGTACGTGGCGCTCAATCACAACGAGAGCCGCACGAAGGTAGAAGTTACTCCTCGAAGGATATCTGAGTGGGTTGCCATCGGAGTGTCGAACCAGGCGATACTTCAAGAAGATGTACAGGAACGCGTCAGGTTCCTACAGGAGAGGCACAATCAAAAGGCAGCTGCACGCGCGGCGCGTTACGCTCGGCGCGCTCAGAAGGAGCCAAGCACTGTTCAGTCCGTCGCTGGCACTGCTTCCACAGGAAACTCCGCAACTGCCCCGCGTAGCACTGCGACGGGATTTGACATTGCGGCGCCTACTCAAAGAAATCAGTTATCCGGGGTGTCGGTGCCGCCACTGAAGGCGAAGCGACCAGGAAAGAAGGATTGGTACAAATGGCTGACTCCGGAAGAGCGTGATGAACGCATGGAGCGGCGGCGAACGCAGAAAAAGTTGCGGGAAGCCAAGAGGGTGGGTACCATGGCACCCGAGCAAGCAGTAGAGATGAGGGAGCTGAGGAATCAGGAGCGTGAGAAGAAAAAGGAGGTCAAGACGAGGATGAGGCTGCAATCACTTTGAATGTGTCGGAGTCGTAGAGTCTGGATTCTGGATTATCTATTGCTTCAACTTGATATGTAGTTTCCAAGAATATACCCTTTAGATATGCATATGACTGACCATGATATCTCCCACAGAAACGTGCTTACAATTCTCAACAAGGCCTGTCCAACGCCAAGCTCAAATTGATGAGTATGAGTTCTCAGTTAGGGCTGGGTGATGATGGGAGGAGGAGAGGAGAAACGTGACGAAGATAGTCACAGCTCTATGCATCAGTTATCATGTTTACTGTCTGATAGCGTCAGAGAAATATGTATGTAGATCCTTTCACGACTTCCTTATAGTTACTATGTTATACTATATTGGAAACCGCTTACGCTGGATGAATAGCTAAGACACAGAGCGGCCCACGCTTGCCTTTGGTTGGCGGTAGTGAGAGGCCCGACTCGGACCTGCTCACGTCCATCCTATTCCGTACTGTAACGATATGTTATTTTGCGCGTCGATCGCGGAACGTGTTGGGTGAGACTGGATTACGTAAGTCTATCAACAGGAGGCCGGCGGCGGGATGGATCTTATCACTCCCCCTCACTCGTTGGGCTAGCAGTGCTCCAGAAAAACGCTCGGAATTCCTGCATTTGAGAGCAGGGGTACTACTACTACCCCAGCTGTTCTACTTTCTCAGGTGGGTAGCTAATCTCGTTTTCAGTGACTGATCGTTTATCCTTGTATAGTATGATTACTACTCAAGATGCATTCACGACGACCTGTACTACAGAGGGCATAACTGTGCACCACATCCAAGAGAATTTGCCTGTCAAAGAGGGTGACTGGCAACGACGCGTTCGACCGCGAATTGACGATCCCGCGGAATCCTTGCAAAAGATTCTTTTGGTCCCGACCATCGAACTTAGTCCCATTAAACTCCTTCCTCCCGAATTACTCGCCCAGATCCTCCTCTCATATTTTGACTCGCGCCTTCAAGAGGCTCTGGACTTGGCCGACAGTCCAGATCGCCTCGAGGACCAAATATCCATCGTCAAACGCGCGCAGAACATATTCCTCCAAGTGTGTCGCAAATGGCGTACCACTGCACTCTCGTCCCCGCGTCTATGGAATACAGTCGCTATTTGTACTCCAGTAAATTTCTCCGCCCGACGAGATGATTACCGTCGATATCTCAGCTCGCAGATTACGCGTGCAGGACAATTACCCATCGAAACACTATTCTTCTCATATCCGGGGCGTCCAGCAGAAGGCTTTACCACCGAGGATTCTATCCATCTATTCCAAACAGCAGCAGACCTCATTCCACGCACACGCCGACTCATCCTCAAGTTTCGTGTCCAAGACTGGCTCCCTCATGTCAGCTTAAAAGAGGCTTCTATGCCCGAAGCTTTGGAGCTCGTAGTTTCCTGTCAACGGGGTGACAAGGCCGAGTCATACATCCCATGGAGCAGGCACCTATTTTCCCAAATTGTGCACTTGAAGACGCTCGAGCTCTGGGGTCCTTTAAGACTCGGATCATGCGTCGACGCTGGACGGCTGAGTGATTTGCGCACAGCAGTCGTCGGAAGCATATGCCTCTCCGACCTCCTCCAGATGCTTCAGAACGCGCCTTCATTAGAGGGGCTCTCCATTCGCGAGGTAATACTCGACCCCCTCCACATGACCAACGTCTTGCACAACCGTCTCAGCCGACTATGTCTCGAATTACCCTTCGATCTGCCAGGGCGGGAGGTCTTGGATTACCTCACGCTCCCGTCGCTCACGCACTTGGATTACAATCCCAGCCTTGCGCTCGGCTTGAGCTGGCCGAGGGACAACGACGTCGAGTTTTTCGCGCGCTCGGGGTGCATGTTAAAGACCCTCATTGTGCGGAACGTCGCTGTGCGCGATCTTATCACGGAGATCCTCGCGTCACAGACATTGCTCGTCGACCTCCAGCTGGAAGACAACTCGCATTACCGGGCACCGGGAATTTCTCCACAGGCGCTAGATTTCTTGTCGCGCAAAGGCTTAGTCGGTGGGTTCCCCGTCCCCGCGCTGAAGTGTTTTCGCTTTTCGATTCATCCAGAGCATATGGCGGCTGTGCAGGAGTTTTTGGAAGCGCGGATGGAGAGCGGGTTGGAGTACTGTGGGATTGCGGTGGATAGGCTGCGCTGTCCTCGGGTTACCGCTGAGTGGCAGGCGATGATTGAGCCGTTCCTGGAGGATGGGTTGGATGTGGAATTGTTCATTCCGGAGACACAGTAATTGTATGCAGCACGTATGTACGATATGTGTAGTCTATGACGTATGTGGATTTTGTTCAAGTAGGGAAGACTGGTAAGACATATTTACCACTTGCTTCGTGCTAGTGTCAATGAGATGTGTGATTAATGATCAAGGCTCTTGAAGTATTGAAGTACACGTGGCATATGTATTTTTGGGGTAGCAGGAAAGGAGGACTCATAGTCACTATGAATTGTCTTGACAGGACTCCTATTGTTGCGCTCCCGCCCACCGGCAGTGTGAGGTCATGTGCTCGCGTGTTTGTCTTTTGACGATTGCGCTTGCATAAACAATACAGTTTATGCCCGAAAATTCGGTAGCTCAGCAAACATGTGCTAAGTTCTACGTGTGGGTGACTCGTTCAAAGGTAACTTGTTGCAAAACTTGTTAGGGCTCTCGATCGATTAGCCGCCCACCGGCAGTCTGGGCCACGTGACGTGCTCGGCCCTACAGTCACAAACAAAGGTCATATACCACAGACCACCACGATCTGCCTACCTAGATTCTGTGTCAAACCCCAACCATCAGGCATGGACCCAACGGGTGAGTTATGTTTATACTCTTTGGATGCGTGTGCTAATTAAGGAGTCAGACGCAACGGCCAGGAATCCTCTGCCATCTACTTGTACATGTTCCTTGCTCTCAGAGTCGCTAAAGTCAGCACAGACGCCGCGCACTCCACGAGTTCACCACCTTCTCCGGAGCAACTATCCCCCATGCGAAGCAAAGCTCACCGACTTCCGTAATGTTGTTGAACAGTTCCCTCGAACCAATCAGGACATAGATCAGCGGATTGACTCTGTTAAGGAGGTGCTTAAGAGCCTTCATGCTGCGCGAAAGCAAGCAGAATCTCATCTAGCCGACGCACAATCTCTCCTCCATCCCATTCGCTCGTTACCCAACGAGATCCTACACGAGATTTTCACCTACTGTGTACCCTCTTGGGAAGCAGACTTCATACCGATGACCGTTGACTCGCTGGATCCTCGGTTCGCACCGTGGACTCTAGCGCGTGTCTGTCACAACTGGAGGGAGCTCGTCATCTCCTCTCCGCTTTTATGGACATACTTCCGTTTTGACACGGCCTCACATGCAATGGTCAGTAAAAAGAAATGCGCAGAAAAGACTAGTCTTTACCTCCAGCGATCGAGAGATCTCTCAATGTCGATATGTTTGCTTGACATGAAGGGACAAACGGCCAATCATCCCGTGCTGCCTGCCTTGAAGCGCGCCATGTCGCGTTGCACCCGTGTCATGACCGAAGCGTCGACCCGATGTTTGCAAGCATTGTCAGGGACTGTTTTCTCGCGTCTCACTTTTCTTCTGGTCAGCAAATCCCATGTCGACAAGGTGCAAGTGGATACCTTCGACTCCGTTAGTGCACCTCAGCTGTGTGAGGTGTTATGTCATGATCGTCGTTGGGAGAGTATGAAGTATGTCGCTGTGCCATGGTCGCAGCTCACTGCGGTCTGGAAGCTTCCCCTCTACGACGAAGTTGGCCTTCAGAGACTCCGCGATATCCCCAATATCGTCCATCTTGAAGCAATTATTCTCCGATCCTGTATTTCCCCCAACACTGTCATCCCCTTTCGTCAACTCTACGAGCTTGACCTTACCGAAGATGGAGAAGCAGAACCGGGATGCATAAAGGCATTCATGGAGGCTCTGCTGCTCGAGGCTCTCTATTACCTCAGGCTCGACTACCGCATGCCAAGACACCTGCTTTTCCCCAACCCGAACAAGTTTGCAACGGATACGTTGATGAAATTGGTCATCAGATCCAATATGCGCGGACATCCTGATAATAACCAGAATCTGCTAGAGTTTCTTTCTCTCCTTCCCCGACTCCGTTTCCTTGCCTTCGAAGATAATCCGCTAGACGCATCCCTTCTTGCTGGGCTACGCTACTCCTCTACGAATTCTCTCCTTCCCCATCTTCGTGTCCTTGACTTTACAAAGTGTGTCACTCCGCCAAATGATATATCGGCGCTCTTCGATATGCTGGAGTCTAGGCTCCCGAGCGCGTTGGACACCGCATCTAGCAGTGAAAACCCCAATTTTGTGCAATGTAGATCTTTGAGTATTTTATGTGTACCCTTGTGGTTATATTCCCACGAGGACAAGCGTTGGGGAGAGATCAAGAAGAGTGTGCGGCGAATAATATTGGAATGAGGTATGTAACTCCACTTACATTTGTCGTCAACGTGACGCTCATTCTATGTTCCATCGTATTCTCTCTAGTTCCCGTGCTTCTATCTATATCATGCAGTCCATTCGTGTAAGTATGTGACTTTCTCCAAACGGCACTTTTCACTTTACGCTGGGTGTGCTGTACTCATCAATCAATGTAAATACTCTCAGATATCTATATAATTTGGCACAATATTACCAGAAGAACGGAAAACAAGTTCAGAAAAGACAGTCCATAAGGACTCGAAGAAATCGGAAGGAATACCTTGGGGCAGTTATGGTGTTAATTAGTGAAAGTAGTGCCAGCGACGGACTACTCAGTCTTCGGCTCGTGCCGAGCATGGAGCGCCACAGAGTTCTTGGACGACTCAATGAGGAGGAAACGCGTATTGGATTGTGCGCTTTAAGTCATGTTCAAGGTGATCTACATACAAGAGTTCAATCTGGACCCAGGACGACCATACCATACCGCCTTCGTTGTTCTCTTTTTGTTTTGCGGAGAACGTAGGGACCGATATTCTCCGTTGGTTCAGTAAAAGGAGTTTTGCCAACTGCTCTCAAGACTCAAACCTAAAGTCTACCCTGGGGCCTGACTACTGATAAGGCAGTCACAAAAACAGAAATGGGTACAAATAGCCCACCGCGAGGGTCGAACTCGCAGCCTTCAGATCTCACCATACGCCCAGATATATAAGAGTCTGACGCTCTATCCGATTGAGCTAGGCAGGCGATGTGTGGCGTAATTCATCGAGTTTCTAGATGATTCTGGGAAATATAGGTTTGCTTGCTTTCACGAACACTGATGTGAGCTGTTGCAAAAGATTCATTCTATTCAATTTGTTTTTCGAAAGGTGATACTCTAATCATGGCCCCGTAACGGAGAGGATGCAGACTATACGATTGAATTCAACATTCCATCACATACACGAGGGGATGGTTGTACCTTGTGTTGGAACGGAAAGGCATAACGTACACATGTCGTATGCGACTGAGGTCTAACATCCCAACGGGTGGGAATGAATGCAAAGAAAAGGTATGTACTAGTACTCAGGCGAAAACACAAAGAAGAGGAGATTCAATCTTATAGATAAAAGTCAAACAGTGACATGGCATTGAGAGCTTAATATGTTCTATGGCCCCTTTTCAAGTCCTTCCCCTCACCGGTGCCCATAAATTGTCCACGCAAGACACTAACCGCATCCCGTAACACTATCGTCTTCAAGGACCGCGGAAGCAGCCACCCATGCAATGCATTTGCAACTTCCAAATATTCCAAACACGTCAAACCCGACAGATCGAAGGCCACTGCAAGTACATCAGCATGTTGCAATGAGAGAAAGGGAGAAAAAACGAACCATTACGTCTCGGAAAACTCAGCTTCAGATCCTTCAACGTTTCCTTGTTCCGTTGGAGAAGCGAAATAGCCTCCTCAACATGGCACGTGGACCACGCGCTGGTACTCTCCAGCTCCAGCCGCTCCAATGTCCCCACAATGTTATCTCCTAACCAGTGTACGAGATCGTTATTCCACCCAACCACACGCAAACTGCGTAGGCGGGGCATTCCCAGTGCAAGTTTGCGCAACCCAGACAATGATGCGTCTGGCAAATCCAAACCACCAGATGCAAGCTCAATGTCGAGCCCAGTGAGCCGAGGGAAAGAGCCGGAAAGAGCGCGTATGAAGCTCATAATATCCTGATATGATGCGCAGGTCACTTGGAGCTCGCTGAGATACGGGAAATGTTGAGCGAAGAGCCCAACGAGTGAGGGATCGTTCTCCACAGCGCCCGAGCGAAGCGCGACATGCTTCGCCTTAAGCACCTGCAGCAACTTGCGATAGGACTGGGCATAGGCGGATTTGCCGTCATCGAACGGAACGTCGCCAACGAGCGTTATGCCAGTGATAGACGAGGAAAGCGTCTCCCGCGATGAGCGTAATAGTTTGACCAGCTCTTTGGAACGAGCAGGGGATGACACGATGAGCGTCACAGGCGGAAGATGATAACGGCTGATACTGATCCAGGCAGGGTGGACGAGTGCGCACGATAAAAGGGCGACTTTATCGTCGGCGAGGTAACCAATGACAAGGTCGAGAAGCTCCTGCGGTACAAGCCCAAAAGGACCTGTGTTCACAGAGGAGCGATGACAGTGAGCAAACTTGGCGATGATGTTGCGGATGATGCTGAAAGCCATGATGATAGTGATGAAAGAAGGAGGGAGCAGTCGAAATTTATGTTTATAAACGAAACTGGCTATAGGGGTCTGCGCACTGCCTTCAGAATGAGATCGAAGAAGCCATTGAGAGACATGAAAGTCTCAATCATCCATGTTCGTCGGCGTTCTCTATCCCCGAGATGGAAGCTAAAAGAGAACACTCAGAAACAATTCATCGAGGAGAAAACACCTCATACCACCAATGATCCCAGGCGTGGCTCCCGTTTTATTTCTCCATCACGATACCGGGATGAAGCCTTTGGACCCAAACATAGTAGAAAATGCCCGGACGCGTTGTACAATGCGTCGCTCCACAATGAGATTCAGCTGGGAAGGAGGGTCCAAGTCTCAGTACGAGTCAACAATCGAGACTGGTTCAACGGTATGCCTGGAGACGTTCCGAACAATGTTCTACTTCTGCGTCACGACGTCGCTCCGTAAGTCCGATATGGTTCCCCCAGTACGAGGAGGCACTTGGTCTTTAGATATCGAGTAAAAGCATGACAGGTTTGGTTTGGAGTAGAAGGCAAGCTCCTTTGCGGAGGAGTAAGTGCGTCTGCTTGAACTGGCACGCAGGATGCGCGATTTCAGCAGCGTCGGTTGGTGAGGTCATCAGCAGCATCAAGCATCCCGAGCGGCGGCCATGAACACCTGGAGGAACATCAGATGGTGCTTCGGAGGATGACAATTCACGTACCAAGTATTTTACTAGCTCATGAAATCCACGCCGAACGTCGTGCCAGGGCGTTGAAGATAGATCGCGTTGGTAGTCGTGGCCTAGGATCAAGTACCGATACTATCATCGACTGGTACGAAGTGAATAACAAAGCTCGATGATTTGTGAATCCCGGAATCCAATCGACGCGTCTTGATATCGGTTTGCCGGTGATGGACGAGGAATAATTTCACGCAATGAAGAGTGTCAGATCCGGGAGAAGGCGGATTTTAGTCCATGTAGGTTGGACAAGCGCGCAGGCTGTTTTTAAAAGCCGTCGAGTAAAAAATGACGAGGCGATCAAGGTCCTGCGGCAACAGCCCTAGTAGACCATTACTGGGGCCGCTACGACGACGAAACATCTTGTTCAAGAGGTGGTGTATAGTAGTCAATGCCATGATTGAAGTTGAGCAAACTTGTAGTTGCATGTGTCCTCTTTAATTTTGTCTCAGTGGTTTGTCGGTAGATTGGCGAGGCATACGCGGGGCATCTAACCAACACATAAGAAACAGTATCGCAAAGACAATGAGGAGCCTACACGCGACGTGTTATCTGCCCCACTATCGCGATCAAGAAATCATCAGAGCGTAACTTGGTTGTAATCCAAGATTTATCCCATGTCCTTCGTAAAGGCTACGGATGTAAAACGCAACGGTCTTCGCTGAGCGTGAACCGGCCCAAGAGATATTGAATCGTCGGAAAATTCTAGCGCGCACAAGGCCGTACAAATAGGTGGAATACATGAATGGTGCATGATTCGCAGAGGCGTTACGTTTTATGATATATCCCATCCCAATTCAACAAGTAATCTGTGTCTAGTGTGAGCGCCATGCGTAAGATAATTAACGCCTCCAACGCACCTTGATAACTGGAAACGCAAAACAGCTTCCCCTCCGTAAGCCAATCATCGTTCGCGGCGCGCGCATGTTATCAGGGGAAGCAAAGCTCTCTATGGCAGGCCAGCCTTATATCATCGCGGCGCAGGTGTCCGACGTTCCGACAATGTCCGTGCGTTCGTGTATTGTTGAAGCCAGCGCGCTGTAGGGCATGGCTACGTAGGAACGACTGTCAAGGATATACATGTACACATCTAGGAGCCGCTGTGACGGTGTCCATATCGCGTCCAAAGGCTCAGAATGGTTTGTGCAGCGAAGAGGCGGCGGCGGCGATGCAAAAGGCAGTGATGGTGGTAAAGTCTTCGCGCTGTTTTGGTAATCAACTCGTCAATCCAAGGACCAAGACATTTATCTACCTGGGCAAGCATAGACGTGTTTGATCCTTATTTCAGGATTAAGATTAACGAACAGAGCACGACCGAGTATGAAGGAGAAGGATCAATATCATTGGTATAAAATAACAAAAGTAGTCCATTTATAACCCCATTGCTCTCTGCAAAGCTGGTCCTTCAAGAAGAATACATTTTTCCAGATCGACATTCCCTCCCATGCCAGAGGAAGCCAGCGCGCAAACCGCGTCTCGTATAGATAACTTCTCCAATGACCTCGGCAGCAGCCGCCCATTCAACGCTTCACTCATATTACTCGTAACCTCCAAATGTTCCAGATGCGTCAAGCCTGATAAATCAAAGGCCACTATAAACAGATGAGCATCTCGTGAATGAGAAGAATGCAAATACTGACCATCGCGTTTCACAAAGCTTAACTTCAAGTCCTTCAACGTATCCTTATTACTTTGGAGAAGCGAGATAGCCTCTTCGACACGGCATGCCGACCACACGCTAGTACTCTCCAGGTCTAATCGCTCCAGCATCCCCACGATGTTATCTCCCAACCAGTGTACGAGGTCGTTATTCCACCCGACCACACGCAAACTGCATAGGCGCGGCATGCCCAATGCGAGATCGCGCAACCCAGATAGTGATGCATCCGGTATATCCAAACCACGAGATCCAAGCTCGATGGTAAGAGCAGTGAGGCGCGGGAAAGCACCAGCAAGCACGCGCATAAAGCTGGTGATATCTTGGTAGGAGGAGCAAGTCACTTTCAGCTCGGAAAGAGCGGGGAAATAGTGGGCAAAGATTTTAACGAGTGATGGATCATTCTCCACAGCGCCCGAGCGAAGCACGACATGCTTCGCTTTGAGAACATGTAACAGCTTGCGATAAGACTGCGAGCGGGAGGATTTGCCATTCGTGGCGCAGTCATCGAATGGTACGTCGCCGACGAGAGTTATGCCAGTGATAGATGAGGATAGGGTCTCCCGCGACGAACACATTAGTTTGCACAGCTCCTTGGAACGAGAAGGGGAGGATACGATGAGCCTCACAGGCGGCAGATGGTAGCGGCTGATCCTCGTCCAGGCAGGATGGACGAGTGCGCACGATAGAAGGGTGTCATTGTCATCGGCGAGGTAACCAATGATAAGGCCAAGTAGCTCTTGCGGTACAAGCCCAAAAGGACCTGTGCTCGCAGAGGAGCGATGAGAGTGAGCAAACTTGTTGATGATAGTGCGAATGAAGCTAAAAGCCATGATGGTAGTGCTATAGAAGGAGAGCGAAGTCGAAATTTTTGTTTATAAACGAAACTGGGTATAGGAGTCTGCGCACTGCCTTCAGAAAGAAGCAATCGAGAGACTTGAAAAGTCTCAATACTCCATGTTCTCCGGCGTTCTATATCCCCGAGACGGCAGCTACACGAACAAAATCATTAGAATTTATCTGTGCGAGAAGACATCGTACCACGGTATCTCCGGGCGCGAGCCATGGCATGTTAAAAGATACCCGCGGCGCGTTGTACAGCGTTCTCACACATCGCTTCACAACGAAATCCAAGCAGAATTGCTGGGTCAAGGGCAAGTTTAGTAGGGAGACACAGCCAGGTCTCAGTGCGATTCAACAAACGAAACCCGTTCAACGATCGAATGACGCACGGTCAAAAATGCCGGCGACTGCAGACGGTGCCCATATCGCGTTGATTAGAGACTTCCGGTAGAGCGAAGAGGCGGCAGCAACATCGCGATGGGCAGTGTAAAGAAAGAAGCCTTCGATATGTACTCTTTAGGCAATTAACACCCAAGGGTGGGACCAACAGAGCGCGACAACGGAGGATATACGCCCTTACGATGAGACAAGCATTGCTGCAACAGATATGAGCACTTGGCACAAGAGCGGACTCACACCTCTCATACACGGAATTGGTCGTACAGTGACTATTTCGCCGGGGCGTATATTGGTTTCCAGCGAATTCTGGTGCGATTGAAGTCGGCAGTTGCAGCTAGGTAAGAAGCGTGTGTTCAAGTATCCTATATCCCGCAACATATCCTCTCCTCTGTACGCCAACTGTTGTTCGTCAAGTCGGAGCACGTCTACGGTAGACCAGCCTTGGAATCCATCGCGGCGCAGCGTCCAACGACGAAGAAACGACTCCGAAAGCAGTACTGTCTCGACGACCATATCGATGTATCCGTTAGATAGCCACTAGACAGTGTCCATATCGGGATAGTAGGAAAGCCCGTGGATGAAAGAGGCGGCGGCGGCGTTTACCGACAATGGTGGTGGGAGCAAACTTTCGGCGAACTTGCTAGCCCTATTATTGACGTGTAACATGTGACTATGATTCGTCCAAAGTAGCTGACACGGGCGGCGACAACTGTCAGTGGGCACGAAGAGCGCATGTCTACATATCGAGGGAGATGGGACCTGGCGAGACGACTGTCATACGGAAGTAAAGGCAAAACTCTGCGATAATAAAGACATCAGTATTTTTGGGCTATGAGCAAACGGAGGACTGTGCCATACGCGATAGCACCTTCTCCCACATTTCCTTGATTATGAGGGAGCATGCGGAGCCCATTAAAGGGTACCAGCGGGCTAGAACTTCCCGCCCTCGTCGACGATGGGCGCGTCAGAAAGCCGGCTTCTTTCGAGATGAAAGCGTCTGTTTTGGAGAGGTTCGAAATGAAGGCGTCCATTTCGAAATGATGTTGATAAGGCCCATTCTGAATCCATCGCGCAAGGTCCCAAACAGCGCCGCGCACAGTAAATTTCTCCCAGTTACGTGTCGCCGTAAAGTACTCATCTGTTCCTTCATCGTAGGTCCTAGCCAAACCTGCGTGGGCAACTGGCGTTGTATACGGTATGACGGCGCGGCCGTCATCCGACCTCAGGTGTGGACATAATGTACCAATCGCGTTTTGATCATCTTCATTTTAGAAGGATTGAACTAATCATTCAGGCTGAGGCGGGGTAAGTAAAGATGCTATACTTCCATTTGAAAATGGCCAACCTCGTCGGTACCCGAATCCTGATCAGGCATGCGAGTAGTATATCTTCCAGCGTTCCATAGTGTGAGAGGATGGCACGACAATCTGCACTGCTTCAAGTTAATCTTGAAGCTCAAAGCCTCACAGGCAACTCACGTGTCGTGTCCCATATTCGCTCTTAATATTATAGCTTGGGCTCGCCAGGCAGCTTTACTTCGAGGTCCTTCAAATAATCGAGCGTGGCGTTGATGGCGTTCAGGTCCCAAAAGCCATCCGCAGAAAACAAGACGGGGTACATCTGGTGTGCGGCGGTAAGAGCTGAGAGTAGACGAGGAACTGTTATCGGGTTAAGAGTACTATAAATTGGATGAGAATTTACGCACAAGCTAGCCTGGTAGCAGGAAACCACCTTCGAGCGGCATAGACGCGACAAAATGGAACGATGTAATGGCAGGAAGTGACACGCGGCACATGGTCGGCAGGCATTGCCACCAACCACTTCAATTAACTTGACGTCCAATATAATGGACCATATTAGTACACAGTTGGCGTTCAATTTGCTTACTATCTTCTCCATCCAATCCTCGCCACATGCCGCCCGAATCCTGCTTTTGTCATTTCGTTCGCATGGTCCTGGTCTCCGGTGTCCCAAAGATTTGCACGCGTACTTCCCATCCCCGCTCTTCCGGAACCTCGATGACATCCAGATCACTCACTCGCCTTTTCTCATTCCGACTATTTCCCGACAAGCCCCATTAGCCTCGCCTATGTCTGCGGCGTCCTTGCTGAGGCGTTCCGTGCGGGGCAACTCTGGAGAAATCCTCAAAAAAGGACTTGATTGCCTTCCGAAAGACTTTAAGATGCGCCAGGAACTTATGATCAGTTGTCCGTGCTTTGTATTGAGATGGTCGCCCCTACCGTAGCGAACGATGCCGCCGCCGACTTGGTCTCTCGCCTCGCCGCGCAGGACACGACGCCATGGTATAAGAAGCCCAACCTGCGCTTTCTATACCTGGTACTTATGCCAACATGTATCGGGGTGGAGATGACCAGCGGGTATGTGTGTCAGCTTCTCGTTCGATGATGTTCAACGAGGCGTTTCTTCAGATTTGATTCATCGATGATGAATGGTCTCCAGGCAGTAGACTCTTGGGATAAATGTCTGAATTCATTTTGCGCATTTTGGCTATATGTTGACGCAGTTCCAAGTCTTCAACTCACCTAGGTCGACGCTCCTCGGGCTGATGTCCGCAATCTACTCCTTGGGTGCTATCGTAGTCCTTCCCTTGGTGCCTTGGGTATCAGATCACCTTGGTCGACGGATGGCCATCGTGTTCGGAAGCGTGCTCATGGTCATCGGTGCTGCTTTACAGACCGCTTCGCAAAATTGCAAGTAGCGCCCCTTCATATCGAGTGTGACTACTAAATGAACGTAGTCGCAATGTTTGTCTGTTCTCGTTTGGTCCTTGGTTTTGGAATCCCGTTCGCCATCGTAGGAGCGTCTTCTCTCATTGGAGGTAAGAAACTCATCTGTCCTTCTTCAACAAAACCCTCATAACTTTAAAAAGAGCTTTCTCATCCGAAAGAACGAGCAATTTTAGGGTCTCTGTTTAATTCGTGTTGGTTCATCGGTGAGTGTGTTCCACTCTCCCAACCATTCCCCTTCTTAATCTGCTGCAGGTTCCATCGTTGCCGCCGGCATAACCCTTGGCACTTTCAAGATGGAGAGCAACTGGGGCTGGCGCATCCCGTCGCTCGTCCAAATCGTCCCTAGCTTCCTCCAAATCGGATTCATCTTCTTCCTACCGGAATCTCCTCGATGGCTCATCGCGCACGGGCGCGGCGAAGAGGCATACGAAATCCTCGCCAAGTACCACGCAGAAGGCGACATGGATTCCGAGTTTGTCAAAGCGGAATATGCGCAGATCGAAAGGACGCTAGACTTGGAAAAGGAGGTCGCGAAGACCAGCTGGCTCGAGCTCGTCGCCACGTCAGGCATGAGGAAACGCCTTCTGATCGGCTCTCTGCTCGGTTTGTTCACGCAGTGGAGCGGCAACGGTCTAACTTCGTAAGTTTGTTATCCTCATCGTCTGTCCAAGTTTATATTAACCGCGTGTGTAGATACTATCTCGCGCGTATTTTGGATAACGTCGGCGTAACTGACAATCATACGAAGAACCTGATAAATTTGGCTTTGACGTGTTGGGGTTTTGTTAATGCGACCTTCTTCGCTTTGACCGCATCGCGTTTCAATCGTAGGACCGTATATTTGGTATGTCATCCATCAAGAAGGATGTTCTTGTTAACGAGTTGATTGCCCCAGATTGGCACTCTCGCTATTCTGCTCCTCTTTACTGGATGGACGGTTGCCAGCTCGAACTACGCCATGACATCAAGTGACGCTTCCTCGCGCGCCGTTATTGCGTGAGTGCCTCTCTTCTTCGTCTCAACATGACATCGACCGATCGGCATTCTATAGCTTCATATTCCTCTACAGCCCCGCATACAATGTCTGTTTCAATGCGCTCACTTACCGTGCGTATGACACACTGTCGTTGGCTACTACTACTAACGTCTCGTATAGCGTATCTGGTCGAAGTCTTCCCCTACCATGTGCGCGCCAAGGGGATTGCAGTCTTCCAGTGGTTCGGCCGTATGGCTGCGTTCTTCAATCAGTTTGTCAATCCTATCGGGCTTGCGAATGCTGGTACGTTTCTTGTCCTTCGAGATCCTTGCACGAACTTGACAATATACAAGGCTGGAAGTACTATATCAGGTGAGATTGTTATAACGATATGATGCCTGCGGCTGACAATTTGCGCGTAGCTACTGTGTATGGATCGCCGTCGAACTACTACTCATCTACTTTTTGTTCCCGGAAACGGCGCACAAGACGCTGGAAGAGTTGTCTTTCTGTGCGTCATTTTCCTTTTTTCGATGTTCTTCTCTTTTGACTTTGACTGTTCCGCACAGTGTATGAAACGGACATTCAAAAGGAGCAGGTAAAGCGAGTCGAGGAGGACCTGGGGGATCAGGTAGAAAAGAGAGATGACGACGAAGCTGGGACGAAGGATGCATGAAATGATAACGTCCGAGGTACGAGTGATGTGTGTGTTTTGTGAATCACTTTCCCTCCACGAACCGTGTGCGCTTTCGACGCAGTCTTCAAACCAACTGTTCATGTAAGTAGGTCGCGACAGAGACATATCGACGTGGATTTTGCAAGGAACAGATACAGGAAGTTACAAG
Source organism: Mucidula mucida (assembly GCA_015501055.1). Taxonomy (NCBI): domain Eukaryota; kingdom Fungi; phylum Basidiomycota; class Agaricomycetes; order Agaricales; family Physalacriaceae; genus Mucidula; species Mucidula mucida. The sequence continues at coordinate 41,482 of JADNYV010000241.1, forward strand.
ATCGTGCCTGCCGAATATGCAATGTACCAACTATGAAGAATTGTATCAGAAAAGCAACGGTTTAAACCTTTAACATCGAAAATCAAGGAGGAGCAGCGTGCGCATTCTACTTGTCCAAAGAGTCGAGTCCCTACTGCAGAACAAGCAGTCTCGTGTTCAGATCGTTTGGGTTGCCCTAGTTGGCTCGTTGGCTTCCCAATGCTATCATGAAGAGATGTTCGACAAGATTGAAGAGCGACTTGTCTTGGGTAGGCATTACGATGTGTGCGGTATGGGTATTGCGTTTCGTAAATGATCCATGCCCTGCGTAAAACTACACGTTAGCAGTCGACGGTGGAGCGAAGGAAGGCCAAGACGGCACAGACCATGCCATAAGGGAAGCTAGCGGCGGCGTCTTCAGCCGCTGCAAATGTGTACAATATTCGCCGCAGTCCCGAGGTTGCCAAAGAGCAAACCCCAGATAACCGCGCACAAAAAAAAGAATCCATCAGACATGCACTCTCCTCACCGGCAAGACTTCCGAGCGACTCATACGAGCGCGCCACAGACGAATCGCCAAACGTCCTCGAGACCTTCCAAGGAAAGCCTAAATTCTCTGTAGAGCGAGGGAGCGGGATAAAGTCATCGACTGGACTTGAGAGATGCGGCATTTATAAAAATGCGAGACTCGGTCAGTTTCTATAGAATAGATCCTGTTCGAGTATGTATCTGAAGAAAAAGAAAAAGCTCGGGCAAGGTATTTATACTGCCGACGGATGGGTCTGTGCGTGGGAGACCGACCTGCCATATTGGGTTACGAGAGGCGGGTGTCCACTGTCGCTGCGATAGGGACGCTATTCCCGCTTTTGACATAGAAGACTTCGAAGTAAGAGTAGTTTCAAGTTGATGCATAGCAGATACACGAGAAATGGAGTAGGTTACCCATTATCGCGAGCTATCATACAAGTATTATTTACCACGGAATCCTTGATCCATCAACGTTGATGAATTCACCTCCATCCTTTTCGCGCGTCGCACTTTCGACAACATCCATCAACATACTTGCCGCCGTTTCCACACTACGTCCTCTAGTATCGAGCGCATGTGCTATGTATCCAGTCTTGTCCAAAACTCGGTTAAGCCTCGCTGCAGTCATACGTGAGTTCAGCCAACTCTTTCGGATAAGATGGGCAGAACACACTCATATCGGTGTCGACGGCACCAGGAGCCAAATGGAAGCAAACTGTCATACTCCACTTTGAGCACCGAATTGAAAGGAAAAGGCAACCACGCACTAAGCCAATCATTCTCGAAATGAATTCTACGGGCAATGAGGTTGAGGGCGACTTTGGATGCACAGTAGCAGTTGATGGCTGCAAGCATAGAGTCGGAGATAGTGAGACTCGCTGCCCCGCTGGTCATAGGGATAAACTTCGGCTCTGTACTGGCCCTTAGGAGTTTGTAAAATGCTTGGAAGAGTACGACAATCCCGATTGTGTTGATCTCGTAGTGGGCCCGAAATTCTTCTGGGGGAGTCTCATGTATGGGTGCCACGAAGTTGGCAATAGCTGTAACAATCTCAATGACTCGATATTCAGTGTAAGAAGGAAATGAAGACTGACCAGCGCAGGCTACGACCGCATCGACGTGACCGAATTGGGTTTCTATGTCTTCTGCAAGGGCTTGATTGTTCTCGACGTCGCCAGCAACATACTTCACCGCATGAATCTTGCCGGGATATTTAGCGGAAAGATCGGCAATAGACTGGGAAGAGATATCGCGGACGGCAGCGATGACTGCAACGTCCTTATTGAGGTTCTTCGACGCGATTTCGTTGACCAAGGCGAGACCTAGAAAGGAGGTATGTAAGTCAGGGTGGGGCTAGGTCGCGTGGATGTGGCGTACCGATTCCACGATTAGCACCAGTGATGAGATAGACCTTGGCAGAGGAAGACATGTCTGGACGTCAATCACCATCAAAAGTACCTGTTTATATTCCAGTCGCACCCAGGATAAGATGATCAGCATTAAATGAGTACACGGCCCACGTATGACAGAGAAAAATGTTTATTTCCCAGCCCTGAACCAAGATTTATAATGGTCGCTGCTGCGAAGTGGGAAGATACGCTATCTTCTGTTACGCCGGCGTCGAGGCTTTGCGTGTCCAGTGACCAAGTAGTTTCCCAGAGAGTGGTCGTAAGCAACGAAGCACCACCCAAAGCCGAGCAGATAGTTCAAAAATAGAGACGTACTTCCCATGAAGCTGACAAGGGAACCAATGAATGGCAGTGCTCCTCGGATGTGATCCGACATCAACATGTCTCCCTCGTGAACGTTGTTGACATGCTATGTAGCCTTTACCACCACCAGCAGCGACTCGAACCTCAAAGTCGTAAGCATGAAGATAACACGGTAGTTGGTGATCCTTCCTCTATGTCCACGCGAGTGTTCTATATTCTAGTCGTACAGTATTATCACCTAAGTACTTATACATGATTAATTTCATGGTTAGCGAGATATAGTGTAGGTCAAAGAGCTGACTAGTCAATAACAGCAGTCCTTGGGTCCGCTCCGCGCGCAGCACGTAGATTCATGACACCGCCTGGAACTGAGCTCATCGCATGCCCGTAGAAGAAGGCTGCTTTTGATAGAACGATCTGTTCCACCACGGCTCGAACATCCGATATCATCAATACCCAAGCGTGTTCGTGATGTCTGCTGGCAAAGTGTCGACGATCCTCTATCGTCAATAAATCATCCATCAAAATAGCACCTTCTCGACGAAACAAATCTAGAATCTCCGGATCTCGCTCATCTGTGGCGAGGTAAAATCTGGAACATCATCAGGCGAGGACCAACGTGAAGTCGATGTAAACTTACATGCCCTGAGATGCCGGTGGAGGGCATTTGTGAAGGTCAATATCAGGGCGGACGTCCCCAGGTACATCGTACACCTTCAAATCGTGGGATGACAGACGAATCAGAGCGTTTCTTCCTTCCTCGAGATGCCTTTTCACCCGCTGAATATGGCTTTCAGGCGTGGCTTCCATTGTCCAATGATATCGCACAACTGCAGACAAACAGACTTAGTGTCAAAAATTTCATGCTGACGCACGCGCTCACAGTCTCCTCGACGAACGTGGGCAGCCATCCATAATCTTCCGTCCGTTAACTCGAACATGTGCTCAACCATTTTGGCTGCAAGATCGTGCAGAATGTCGACGCGCCGAAAGTCGTAGAGAACATTGCTTGAAAAGATGTCTTGCGCCGAACGCGTAGTGAAATACATGCCACCCTTCAGCAACAGTCAATGTCATCAAATAGAGTGGGCAACAGAACATACTAGTTTTCTGCCATTATGTACAGCTCCTTCGAGGAGAAGAACGTTTGTGCGAATGTGCTTATAATCGGTCTCGAATCCCCTCAGAGCTGAGCGGGGAGCAGCCATCTTTCTTGGTTTGACAGCAGCCTTATTATACTCTAGGCCGGCGCTGTTGCTGTGCGTCAGTGAAACTCCGGAAGATTGAGTACGATTTGCGCACACCGAATCGTAAGTATAGAGGATCCGCCATCCGTTTTCAGTAACAACCCGATCTAGTTCGAGGTCTCCCCATATACCGAGTGCGGACTGAGCTCGTTGCCATCCAAGGATGCTTTTTCCAGCGGGTAGGGCAGCATATAACGTTTGAAGAACTTGAGGATCGGCTACAGAGAAGTTTCGTTCCGCCGCATCGTCATCCAGTATGCGGTCCACACGAACGATGTCTTCTGGATCATAAACAGAGTTCGGGATGACTTTCAATGAGGGGAAGTGTCCGGTAATGAGATTGGGACGCGTATGATACAAATCGCGCGTCCAGTGTCCATTAGATGCTTCGGATGATGGATCCTGTCCATGAAGACGGAGATAATCCGCAGTGGTGATGACAGGGTGCGCATGGCGTAGGTGGGTGATGTTGATCATGAGTTCAATTGGGATTTTCCATCCCATCTGCTGATCGAGGGGAAGTTCTCGCCATTCATCGCTGTCGACAGCATCACTAAAACATGCGATTAGGATGGCGAAGGCACTGTGACTGAAGGCTTACCCTCTGTTAACCATGGTCGCGTAATCAGCACAGAGTCGACTGTGATGTGATTGAGAAGTGAAACAAGAACACGCAGTATAAAAGACCTACTTTTCATATTCGCAGCTGCGAGCGTAAACAAACGAAGGCAGAATCAATACTCGACCAAGGAGCCTAGCTTGAAGGAAAGCAGCTTCGATGATATACCGCATCTGTGTAGCCCACGTTAAAAGGGTACTACGCGAAAGCAGATGAAAAGATAACTGACATTATTCCAACCAAGCTCAAGATTGTAGTCCCGCGCAAAGAAGCCATTGGTCGAGGCGACCATGGCTTGGATCTCGGGCACACTTAGCTTCTCTGCTGTACACGCATAGGACGTCATTTTATCTGAAGATGAATGCCCAGCATCCATGATGGAGTGAACGCGTCGGAAGTCTGCTGAATGCCCAATCCATGATATCGAAGGCGAAAAGAACGCGAAGGTGAGTACTGTAGCGGCGCCAAGCCCAACGATCCACCAGGAACGAGACGTACATGACGTAGTACGTCGTTTTGTGTATGATGAATGAGGGAGAAGTGGGCGGGACATGGAGGACAGACGAGGTTCATTGCACCGCGTTCATTGACGATAGATATAAGATTGATGAAGGGGCGCATGGGGTTACGGCCTGTTCAGGGGACACGACCCGGTACAACACATCAGTCAACAGATCATATCCAAGCTGTATCCAAGGATTTGCCGTTCAGCGTTGGGAGGTCCTGTTCGGGCTTCAAGACCAACGTGAATCATATCACCTGTCAACGAAATAAAGCTGCGACATTCCCCACACCGGACGCCGACGTCGCGTCTAGTAACAAGTAGCGAAGCATGGGAGGAGAAGACCTCTGAGGTAGTAACCTCTGTCGTCGCGGCATCGCCGTTAGGTACACTGCCACTGATGGAGAGAGTCGCCACTCGACCCGCAAGATGCCCGACGTGTCTGACCATGAAACCAGGATCTTGCATTGCATTGCCGCTTTATATAGACCAACCTTCCAACATCCCACAAGTCAGTGATTGACTGCCAGTCAACTTCGAGTCTCCTTAACACTACTATTTGAGATGCAGAAAGCGTGAGACGAAGATGATGCAGGCAACGAAAGATGCCCACTCACGGACGATCTGCAACAGCGGTTGATAACCATCAGTACATCGCAAGCAAAGTTAATCGTTGTGTCGAGGATATTCTCGGGTCCGGATGGCGTAATTGAAGCTGCGTGACGTGCGTCGTCCCAAGCCAGAAGTTTCCAGAGCGTTAACTCCATGGAGGGTCGACACGGGACTGCAGGAATGGTTTGAATGTTCCGAGAGGGCACGAAGAGTGTGATCCCCGGAACCAGATGAGGACTTGCCGCCAAAGGAGAACGCCACCACTGAAGCTAGTTCAGAGCTACCTCAGCATATCGAAAACAAAGGCGTACTATGATACATATAGAGATGCACGTGTGAGCGAATGCTCAATAGAGATGTCGAAAGAATCCGGCCTTAAGCGGTTCGGGGATATGTTCCCAGTTTTCTTCGCGGACCGGTAATCATACTGACGTCGCAGACTTGTGGCAACGCCAAGCCATAGGAAAAACATGATAACGTGCTTTTGACGATGGCACGGCCGAGCCCTGACGTGGCGCTATCATGAGATACTCCGTATATACATACTCAATAATTAACTCACCGAAACAATTCCTCGATCCCTGCAGTTGAACGCCTTTCAGTTGATTCACCGATAATCGAAAGACGTAATCGACCAGGGAAACAGTCCAAGCTGTTCAGCCGCGGCCCCGGAGCAGGCTCGGGGAACAGGTCCGCGACGAAAGTTCACTCCTTGCGCGATCCCTAATTCTCGAACGTCCTATCACCCACCATAAGGCACGAACTCTAATAGCTTGAAAACGTTTTTGTTGGCTCTATCAATTGGTTCCTGCGAGACACTACAACGCGCGATATCTTCAAGGTTACGTGCGGGGCGTCGTTCCCGCGGCGGCCTTCACACTCGGAATGCTTGAAATTTTGGAAGCATTAAAATAAGCAGACGGCTTGAGCTAGCTGATGCGCGTGAAATTGGCGAAACCGTGAAGGGAGCCGTGGTTGTAGGAGATATCTGCGGGAGATGAATGTTCAATAATGTCAATAGCATGATTGACTTGCCACAAGACTAGCAAGCTGCAAGCAAGCCAATTTACACACTCTTCCATGCGAAGAGATTCGTGTCGCGATGCGCAATTCTTCCTTGTTCGTTTCCATAAAACGATTGACTGCAAGTAAATTGATTGAGGTTGGAATGGATAGTACATGGTTATCGGGTCCTCCTCGTCAGCCGTCGTTTAATAGCAGCTGTGTACTGAGTTCATTTTAAGCGCAGGCGTTTTCGCGGTAAGATTAGCTTTGCAATCATATGAGAGAGAGAAGAGGTGACAGGATGCGTGACGGTCACAGTCTGACTCAATACTACTCTCATATGAAGATGAAAAATGTACTTGTCGGCAGGGAATAGGCGTTCCCCAAACCTGAGTCTTTCGGATGATGATTCACAAGATTATTTAGTACAGGTTCAGTGTACAGTATATAATTTCAAATGAATTCTCAGCTTCTTCCAAAGTATCTACTATTGATACATTCAATTTATATTACACCAGTTATTCGAACATAGGCAGAAAACTGAAAATCCTCACATGTAGTAATGTCCAGGCCAAACGCGAATACTGCGCGTGCCACAAAAGATCTAGTCCTTCCTCTTCCAATACGACACCTGGTACTCAACCACCACTCCGGCATCAGCAACCAGCCCAATTTTCTGCTGCTCTATATCTTTCATCTCGACTTCCGCGGGAGGGCAGTCCTTGGCAGAAAGGAACAGAGAGCCTATACAACAACTATCAATTCGAAACCCGTAGATTGCAAACACATCAACGCTTACATGGCGTCTTCGTACCATCAGGATCCAGCCCCATTATCTGCTTCGCAGCGACAACGACAACGCCCGCCTTTCCATCCCCAAACTTCCGCGCGATCTTGGTGATCATCAACATGCACACAACGGACCAGGAATACATGTCTGTCGACGCTTGCGCTGCAGCAATAGCCGCGGGCGTAGAGAATAACGCCTGCGCCTCTTCCCATGTCACTGGAGAGTATTTCGCATCGGGGAGGTTTTCCTTCAACTGTCCAAGCGCGAACAGGCTGTGGCGGATGTCCTCATTGTTTTCCATGACTCGCGAGGGCACAGCGCTGGACTGCTTATACCACGGGATGGGGTCATTCAGAATCGCAGCGACCATGCGCTGAGCTTCTGCTTTCGACATTGCGATGATTGACAGAAAGACGAGCAAAGCAAGACGCGTCAATACCGACCTGCAGCCTGCTCAATGCGGCAAGTCACTATCCCACGCACAGACCATCGCGGTACTTACAAGCATGGATCAAATTTTCTGGGCCAAGAAAGTAGTTTGAATTTTGTGTGGCTAGAGAAAACAATTTCTTTGTATCAATACTGGATGACTTTCCATAACGGTCTGGAGTTGCAGACATGTTCTAAGCCAGAGAGTAAATCAAGCTGGGAGATCTAGTATCCTAACATCTGCTGATTTTACGCTTGGCACGGTCTGGCATTGGCAAGAGTGGGCTGAGATTGATGTTCAAGAGTTCCTTGTACAGAATATCAACATTAAGACAGAGTTATGGGGCAGTTGTATGAACACAGTCACCCAAAAAGGAAGTGAAATGTTTGGGGCTAGGGAGGGGTGCGGGGGCCTCTCTAAACTTTCAGTTTGGAAGAGGGTTTCGCGGTTTGGAATGTCGGGAATTTGCTGACCAAGCAAGACGGCTTCACGGTGGAAGGCGGTCTAGAACGAAATCTGGATTTGGGACTGCTTTCAAACGTTATGGAAAGTCATCCACTGTCTTGCTTTTTAGAAATGATCTTAGGAAACTTAGTTTTCTCAGAAACTTTCCAAAGAGTGGGAATTGCTGATTTGATTGATTTGATTCTGAGAAAATTGGCTTTTCTGGGCATACAAAGTCAGATTATCAAGACTACTTTCTCAGCCTAGAAAGTATGATGTACAAATGGACACAAAAAATGAAAGCTAAAGCCAACTCAGGCATTCGAGACATGATAACTCGTCAGTGTCAGAGTCAGTCCTGCCAGATACCAAAACCTCAACTCGCCCCGCTTGCTCTTCTTCTTCGGCTTCTTCTCATCCACAACCTCAAAATCGTCCTGCCGCGCGATCTGCACAAACCACCCTCCAATACCCATCCCAAGGCTCAACACTTTTGCGGTATCATGCTCCATCAAAACGGTTATATCGTCCTTCCAAGGATTGTGCGGCTTGAGATTGCCCGCAGACGACACCGGGCCATCCTCTCCCTCCGGCAAAACAGCGCCCTTGGACAACCTATGGATGGTCGGAGTCTCGACGTCCCACGGACTGAACACGACGCGCGTAAACTTCTGTTCGAGCTCCGCCTCAATGGCATCGGGGCTCAGCTTGCTTGATACAGCGGACTTTGGCGGGAGTGTGGTAGCCGGAGGAATGATGTTGGTGATGCGGCGCGTGGACTGTTCGACGATGCCCGTCGTGTGTGTCAATGGCAGCGCGGTGACCCCGAGGAAGGTCATCAGACACTTTGGAACAGGCATCAGCCATTCCGTTGGAATGTCGTCTTCGACTGGGGCAGCCCAGCTAATATCCTCAGACGTGTTCCAAGCGTTTCCTGAAGCGCCCCATGCATCCCCGGCAGGAGTGTCCCAGCCATTGCCTTCAGTAGCCCTAGCATTCACTTCCATCTCGACGTTAGTCTCTACCTCGTCCTCTTGCTTGAATTCTTCGGGCAACGGCGCAAGCGGCTGAGACGTCGCGAACTCGTCTCCCTCGGGGAAAAACACATCCGGTCTAATCCCGAAGCAATTCAAAAACGCGGAATTCAGCTCATCGGGGAGAACCTTTGGAATCTTGGAAGTCAGAGGGAGTTCTTTAACAGCAATCTCCGCAATTTTCAGTGCGCGCTTTGCTTTCGCCTCACTCTCTAGGACCTTGTTTTTCAGGAGGAAGATGAGGAAGAAGCGAACTAGACGAGGAATGCTGAACAAATGGCGTTCGGAGCTGTCAAAATATGAATGAAAAGATTAACAAAATGATGAGCGAACTTACTATCGCCAGCCTTTGATGAACATCATCTGAGATAAAAAGAATGTGATCCTTTCTTCCGGGTCGTCGCAAAAAGCCCACAGCTTCTCGGCCATAGGTTCCAATGGCACGGGAGCGCTACTATCCTGCTCCACTTTGTCTTTGTCCTGTAGGGGAGCACCCTCAAAGCCTTCGTCAGAGAAATCGTCATCCTCATCTTCGTCCATTTCTTCGACCGTGTCACCTTTCTTGTTCTTGTTCTTTTTCTGATTCTGGTCCTGCTGACTTGCGATGAGACCGATGAACATGCGCAGCTACGTGATAAATGTGTATCAATTCTACCAGTCCACAGTACGAAACCACAAGCATGCCTGATCATATTGATTTCGAATAGATAATGGCGAGGTTGCTTCGTATTCCTTGGGCCAATTTCGGCTACGCAAAAAGTCCTCCGATGCCGCGTGGAGACGTTCAGTCACCGGCATACTAGAACGTAGTTAGCAGTATATCGAGATAACGTGAATGTACGTACTGGGCGTAGCCACCAGGTTGAAGATAGTTTTCCTGGCCAACCCACTCTTCGTGCCATTCCTTACCAGGCGCGGCTGCCGCCGCCTTCTTGCCTTTGCGCGATTTAGGCATTGCACCGTACTGGCGCGCGTCGGTTTTCGGTACGTCTGTGGCGTGGGCGGATGGCATAGGAACAGTGGGGATGTTAAGCGCGTCGCGTTCGATTTCATCAGATAACTCTCTCGAGATTCGTATCTCATTCCACTCGGTAAACGGAATGATAGTGACACCTGGCGGTGGCCCAGCAGGAAATGGAGGGAATCGCACTTCGATGGTAGACTGGGCCATGGCCATGATGGTAGATGTAAAGAGGCCGGAAGAGAGCGCTTAAATGGAAAGCTGAGCCGTGGGAAATATTCGGTGATTGCCAGATGAGCCGAGAAGCGCTCACTTCATCTTTCTTGTTAGAGCGTAGAACGAACTTGTGGGTTTCCATAGAGTTGGTTACTGTTGCTGTCTGGCGTACATATGCGCCGCGATCATGTGCCGTAGCGCTGAAACGAAGTAGTGATGTATGGTACATGGTATGAATCGAAGAGGTATCAAGAGCAATTTCCGGGTACCTCTACTTCTAAATCTATAGCTTAGGCTGAGAAGGCTCCATCTTGACGTGAATACCGGAAGCAACGAGACGTTTGCGAGTAAAATTCCAAATCTGACAGGGTTTACGTCCTTAGGATCTCACGAGAAATTGGAACCACTTGCCTCAGTACGCGCAACCATGGACTTTGTTCCCATTGTCATCGTAGTGTTAACAATCTTAAGCTCGTCGCCCCTGGGATAAATGATCAATTCAGTGAGACAACACGATACAGACACGTACAGAAGAGCAGGAGAGTGATAGGTCATGTTTATGGATTGGGAAACACTCTTTAGAAACTTGTCCGAGTTCATCATTCCGTAGACAATGATCGGTAGAGTTGAACATCTAGGCAGAGTCAGAGCTCAGATAGAGAAGTAACAGACTTGACCAACATGTCGACCAAAAACGCAGAGCAGCCACCATGTAACGTATCCGCGCCATTTAACATTTCTAGCACATGCACCGTAAATAGAAATGATAACCATGGGGTAGCACATACCTTCATCTACGATGAGCTTGCATACAACCCGAGCCTCATCTCTCATCGGTTCTTCCGCCTTCTTCACCAAAGAAACCTCGGTCACAGTTAAAGTCGAAAGCACGGTCCTTCCAAACCCAGTCAACTCCCCATCTTTATACATTTTCAATATCTCCATCGGGTTTGCTAAAAGGGCCTTGATGTCGTTCGGGGCATTTCCAGCGACTCCTGAAGCATCTCGCATATTGGACGGAGCCATAGTGGCACAGACGATGCTATGATACAGATGATCATCACGAGAGCATAAATATCAACGCCGGGTATGTATACCCGGACCAAATACACTGCCTCTCTCACCATCAACATTGTGATTTCAACTTTCAAGTATGGCGCGTCCAACCTCCCCGAAATCAGGGAAGAAGAGAAGAGGTTCGCCATTAGAAGCCTCCAGTATCAATGGCTCCATTGGCTGTAACGCTCCTCGCCAGGAAACACGTCAGTCGAAAATTCCAAAACTATCAATCGACACATCCGTTTCTTCCGAGGCTCCCGAATCTTCCAACTACTCTGGGAACACGTCCTCTACGTCGCAGCCTGATTCCTTATTTGACGGCGATGCTGGCTCCCTTCCCAAAAGCAATCCCTCAGACCTTCCGCTCCCCGAACCCTCTCCAGCCCTCATCGACGCGCCGCCCATACCTGGCTTCTTCTACACGCCTTCTCTCCGACTCCCAACTGAGCTAGCAGACACCATCGTAGCCCACTGCCTCCGGACATACTTCACAGCGCCACACATCGACCAAGTCATGCTGTTCTGTCGCGGCGGGACTCCCGAAAATCCACCCACGGGTTTACCGCCCATTTTCCTTTCTCTTCTGGACAAGCTTTCAGGTTTATTAAAGCCTTCGCTGCCGCCCGAGGTTCACGAACTGCTATTCCCTGCCTCCACTACCCTTGCGCGCCAGGCGATCGTCAACCGCTATGAGCCCGGGCAGGGCATAACAGCACATGTGGATTTGCTGAAACGCTTTGGAGATGGTATCATAGGCGTCAGCTTCGCGAGCGGCTGTGTTATGCAATTCGCTTCAGTACCCGACGAAGATGGGGGTGAAGAGAAGAGAACATACGACTTTTACCTTCCGGAAGGCAGCGTAATCGTCATGACTGGGGATGCGCGATACAAATGGACACACGGTATTGACAAGCGCACTGCCGACTTTGTGGATGGCGAGGATGGGGGCGGTGGCTTGAGCGGTCCATGAGGATGAGCATCACCTTTAGATGGCTCCTGCCTGGTGCG
>JADNYV010000242.1:0-53519 GCA_015501055.1 Mucidula mucida
ACCGTCAACAGTCAGCAAGACTAACCTATGAATCATGACTGTTCGCACCTGGACAAGTCAACATGGAAGATCACCTTGCATATGATGGTTGCTGCCAGTGCCCCGGAGCCGTCCCATCAACCTTCATATATTTACATGCCATCATCCATGTGCTTCCTCTTGTCAACCATATCCACCCTCGGCCAATATTCTGAGCCGCGCGTCTTCCCATAGCAATGGCAGCCTCCGCAACCGAAGTCACTACCCATCTCTCCACCTTTCGCGGTCTCCTCAAGGAATGGTCTGACGCGCAACCTCCCATGAAAGGGTTCGCTAGTCCTTTGGGACAGGGACATGCGGAGAAGAATATTGTGGTTGCGTTCAGGACGCGTCCTCCACTTGACGGCGAGGCAGAGACCAAGTTCCATGCTCTAGAGGACCAGCAAGATGAAGACGAGAAAGAGGAACACGACACTCAACCTTGTCTGGGCATTACCCCGATGAGTGCTGAACCGGGTCTTTTTGTGGCTCATGTTCCCGCAAGAAGGTGCGTTACGCGTTGATTGCTGTTCTTCTCGGTCTGACGTGCACGGCAGTGGAACGGTTACACTCTTACTCATAAGGAATATTGTGCAGATCTCGCTTTTGGGCCGGATATCGACACTGAAGAGGTCTACCAGAGATGCGTCGTTGCTAATAACGTACGCTCAGCTTTTGCCTCGCAAAGTTATCTGTTGAATGTCTGTAGATTCTCCCATTGGTCCTATCAGGCGGTGTTGGATGTATTCTCGCATACGGTCAGACGAGCAGCGGCAAAACGTTCACCATGGAAGGAATCGAGGCCTGCATCTCCCGTGATCTTTTCAACGCCGCTCGTAGTGTCGGTCAAAGGCTCGCACCAGATGTAGGAGACGACGACCTCTTTGAATTCAGGATTACATTCCTTGAGCTGCTTGGCAAGCATGCTACGGACCTAGTCGACCAAGACAAAGGCGAGGTAGCCATCCACGAGGATACGGTTGGTAACGTCCGACCGAGACTCACCTATACACCGGTCCACACCTCAGAGGAATTGCAAACACTAATAATGTCGGCATTATCTCATCGGCGTGTAGTCGCTACGGATAGGAACGCCACCAGCAGTCGAGTCATGCCGTGTTGACTATTCATGTCAAGAACAAGACTCTTCCGTACGCCGAGGAGGGCCAATTGGTTCTTGTCGAGTAAGCATTGGCACTTCTCCCAAGTTCTGCTACTGACCACAAGGTAGTCTCGCGGGCAGTGAGCGTTATGAAGACTCCAAAGGGCACGACAAACAGCGCATGAAGGAGTCGAGGGAGAATAATGAGAGTTTGATGAATCTGAAGGAGTGTGTTCGAGCCAAAGCCAAGATGGCGGCGGAAGACGGTTTTGTGCACATTCCATGGCGCTCCAACAAGTTGACTATGTTACTCAAGGTGCCGTCCGCTTTTCAATGCCTTTCTCCAAATATTGACCGTTTCTACAGCCTCTGTTTGACATTGAGTCTAGACAACCTTCATCTGCAGTCATTATCGCGCATGTGTCACCGCATATCCAAGATAGTGTTCACAGCACTAACACACTTTCGTACGCCGCACCTTTCCTGACTATACCACCGAAGCCGCGTGGACCAGCACCGTACGACGCGAAGGACCCGAGAACGTGGGATACCGCCCGCACCAGAGAGTGGCTGCGACGTGAATTCGGGAAACACGTCAAGAAAAGGATGGTTGTGGAGAAGAAGGTCAAGGCGAAACACGCTAGATTGGCTGGCAAAGCCGCAGACACTAGGGAGGTTCAAGTCGACGACCTGGGGTTGGACTTGGAGAAAGTTTGCCCTGACGGGTATACGGCGAAGAACCTCGGCGCACTGTACACGACGCAGTTTGTTGAGCGCTGCATCGCTGCGCGGACCTCAGGCAAGCTTGAGCATGTAAAGCAGATGTCTGTGGAGGTGATTGGACAGCTGTTCTATCTGGTCATGACCGCAAAGACCCGGTCGAGGAATGCGGTAATGAAGAGTCGGAAGCCTCTTGCGGTGGAGACCTATGGTGCGGTATATTACGACTCTCTGATTCCCGTTGTGCTTAGTCGTGAATAGGCGACGCCCCAAGTGTAGACCTTGGTGAAGAGGACCCAGACCTGAACGCGGACAGTCAAGAGGCCTAGGAACATTTCATGAGTACGTGGGATAGCGAGAAAGATGATGTGATGAGGATAGAGAAGCAGGAGACATGTCGAGAGCGCCTTATGATAAGTTTGTGAGGGAGAAGATCCAGGCATGGAAGGCGATCAAGGCTCAGAGGTTGCTCCGAATTGCTGACGCCTAGGTATGTTTGCCGTGTTCCTCAATGATATTGCAATGATACCTTACTTACGGTTGTACGAAGAACAGTTATCCTAACATCATCAATTTGGAACGATCTCACGTTCGCCACTCGAACCCCTTTGGTTATGCTTTGAACGCTGAATACAATTGAGTTTTCAAAACATTGTTGTGCCAGCAGGATCATGCTAGATGAAGTTTTGCCCTCCGTCCCGTGCAGACGTGTTTTAGCGTCGCGAGCTCATGCGTTGACTGGACGCCGACCTGGATCTCGCACGCAACAGGTTCGTGTTTGAATGCTCAAAGTGCGATTTGATGTTCTGCTATTTGGTTGTTATGAACTATTCGTGTTGCTGTTCATCTAACGGAACTTTTAAACTCGCTCTGAATTCCGAGTTCAGGTGGCGAAGCGAGAACTTTCTTGTGGTTTCTCACAGGTCGTCTTCGGAGGAGTCTGCTTGACTTGACAACCTACTCTATGGTACAGATTTCAATGAAAGTTCATTAATACCAAAAATCTCAAGTTGGAGGAGTAGCAGATGCGGGACTACTCGTATGATGCAATGTCAATGCCATCACATTGTCATACCTGCTGTCTAACGTGGGCCAAACCTCAACAAACGACGGGAATTTCCTTTGAGATACATTTCTGCACTCGCAGGCACTCTACCGAGTTATTTTTCGGTGCTAGCCAGCCAATCTGAAATTTAGGATGGGGGGAGTCCAGCAAAGACTAGTCCTTGCTGCTGTATACTGGTTGTATGTCTGGATGCTCCTTTTGTTGACCTTTTAGTGTTCAGACTCATCAGCAGTGTAGATACCCCTAAGTTGTTTTTGTTCGTCAATAACTCCTCTTCTTGCTTGCAGCATTCGCCGCTACTGCCGACGATATGTACTTGAACTATGCTCAGACCTGCTGGTACGCGCCGACATCGCGCGTGTTCGCTATTGGACTGTTCGATTGAACGGGTACGGTGGGCGGGAGGACGTCTGTCCAAAAAGGGAAGCCCGGGCCCGGCAGGGCGGGTGCCGCGATCGATTTTTGTCTCCGACCACCACATCGCGCCTGGCATCATCTACATGGTCGGCCTCTCTCATAGACAGTGGCATTATCGACACAAAGATCGGCCGTTTGACTTTAAGTCGCGACTTATGCGACGTCCTTGAGAACGACAACGAAACGGAGATGGAATGATCTTTGACATATGTAGAACGCGCTCAGAACAAGAACCTGCGCCACGAATGGACCCATTGACCCATTTGTGTTAGACTGGCTGTCAGGTATGCCCACCCTTGTTCTCACAGCCTTGTTGTGAGAAAAACAATAAACTTCTTATTGTAGGACAAGCGCCGTGGTCTTTTTGAACAACATGGACCCCTCCAGGAACAGTATAATAGCCAATCAATTCCTCTACTTGTTGTCCCATACCTTCCTTCTCCAGCCATCTGCGAACATACACCATGGTTGAAAGCACCGCCACGAAACGAGGAATCGAGGACACAGATGACGGGTACAACGCCCCACCCAGTCCCGGAGGCGGATTACAGCCACCTACGAAACGCCGCAGAATGGAAAGAGACGATAAGCAGGATACTTCTCGAAAACCCAATCATCCATGCGACTCATTGGGATGCCTTCCCAAGGACATCTTGAATATGGTGCGTGATCAATAAATAGTTGTTTAGTGTTCCGCTTCTTACGCGTTCTTCCTCTAGATAATGTCGCACTTGGATCCCCTTGACCTGCTTCGTGTTAGCTGTCTTCAGACCAAGTTCCGCCACATCGTTCAAGAGGATCCTTCGTTATGGGACACGGCCCGCGAGAATTTCATGGCCGTAAATCCCTCCTTCGAAACATTGCTCCCAACTCTTCCTGGTCTTTCCGAGGCAGCGTACATCAATCTGCTCTTTAGCATGCAATGCAGTGTGAGTTAGCTTCATGCCATCATCTGAACATATCTTTAATATCCTCATTTAGCGATGCTCTGCAAGTCGCAAGTTAGATTGGAGAATTCGATGGGGCTATCATGTTCTACGTTGCGAGAACTGTGCGCGCATGGAGCATTGGGCTGAGTGAGTCCTTTTCCCTTCTGGTTTTGTCCATGCTAATAACATTTAGCGAGCTTCGTGCTTTCGAGAGCACCATGGGGTCCGACGAGCTAAAAAGCTTTCAAGCGCGCGAGTTGTTTGTTCTCGCCTGGGCGGAACAAATGGCTCCAACGATAGAGGCCGAAAGAGATGCTTGTAAACGTCGTTTCAATTTGTACGTTCTTTTCAGAGGAATCGCGTTGAACAGTAATGCTAATCTGTACGCTCATCTCAGAATCATTGATAAGCTGTGCGCTGCCGGATGGAAGAAGGAGCTTGTTGGCTCCACAAAGTCTAAATTGCGCAGACTTCCCATCGTACGCCAATCCGAGATTTTGACAGAACAAGGTTGGTTGTACCACTAAGGGCTGTATTACGATGCTCAACACGCGTTATAGCCTGGAACAAGATCAAACTAGAGGTGCTTGCATTTATGGAAGGGCGTCGGGCCAAACGCATCGATGTCACCACTAAACGACTTAAGAAGTTCCTGGAATTGTACAAAGAGGCGACGGCTACCTTACCTGCTAGTACCCCTCGACTGAACACCATCGACATCGCCAGCGCATGGACATTTTCCGGCCCCATTTACGAAACAGATATCGACAAAGAATTCGAATGGCCTTGTGCCGAGGCGTTCAACAAGGACGTCGCTTCCGCTAATGAGGCGATGCTCGGCATGATGCAGGATAGACTTCTCAAGCTCATGGACGAGCGAGGCCTCTCGCGCGATCCAATGCAGACGCCAGAGGAGCAGCTTGTATCTGTCCGGTTCAAATGCACTTCATGCTCCAAGGGACTCGTTTATCCTGCGGTGCTAACACATTCGTGTGGGGCGCGACGGTACCAGCGAGCGCGTGTCGTCAAGGGTGGAGAGGGTGGAGACGACGTGATTGAGTATTCGTTGCAGCGGAAGTGTAGGTGGCGAGGGGACGACTTTGTCGCTGTAGCGCCGAGCCCGACGAGGAAGTTGTTGGCCAGGGTTGAAGCCGCGAAGAAGGCGATGTATATTTGCAGGACGTGCCATATGGATAGTCGGAGTGACGATCCGTTTTGGAGTGAGGAGCGGCTGGGGGTGTTGAATCGGCAGGAGGCTGCTGTGAGTTCATACCTGCCTCCTTGAACTGGCGAGCTGACGGCTTTGATGTCTATAGGCGCACAAGCACCACGATGATTGGTTGATTGTTAAGGACCGAGCGTCGATAGAGTTCGCGCAGAAAAGGATCGAGGTAGAGAAAGAGCAGATGGGAAGGGATTTCGATAGGATTATTCACGGGGTTGAGTATGAGTTGGCGGGTGATGAGGTTTGGAACCTGCGAGAAGCGAGACGATGAGATTTGTATTGTTTTTGCATCATAGATTTACGGTAGCGTATAGATTAATAGTAGTTCTTTCTGTTCTCCAGACTCCAGGCATTCAGTAACGGGACGCTTTGCTAGCTTCCGAGTCTGCTTACCGCATGTTCGATGATCAGAGTCTCTTTACTTCTGTTCGCACAAGCGCGTGCCTCTGAATGAGTGCATCGACGGGCCGAGCAGGTTAATGATGTCTGTGTTGGCAGGAAGTCGCGTTCTAGAAGAAGTAGGCATTGCTAATCTGTCATTTAGACATTATAAAGAATAGCGCGGGGCGTACAGGACAGCTCTATGAGAAGATAGGTTGAGGAGGCTTAACAGCAGTAGGAAGTGCGCCACCACAAGTTGCAGAAATTTTCTTGAAACACTTTTGTTTTCATACCTACAAACAGCGTATTGTTAAAGGACGGATCTCAAATTCGAGTCTCCACAGCATGAAGGAGTGTATTGAATAGCAGTCATAGCAAAAATGTTTTCAACCGATGCCCAAGTAGAACACCCTAAACCTCATCATCGTCCAAGAGTAGCACCATCACAACCCATTCTTGACATCCGCTTTCTCTCCCTCTCCCTCTTACGCTACATCCTCCATGTACTCTCCACGCAATAGAAACGACCTTGGGATCGCTTTGGTGATGGGCGAAAGTGTCTGACAGATCTTCGTCCATGTCGGTCCTTCCCATCGGTGGCAGATTCCGCTTCTTGTGAACTCGCTGCCGCCGTTTTCCGGCCATGATCCGGCACTGCTTTGCTCACCCTGTTGTATATTCGACATGTCCTCCAAGACGCGTGTCTTCTTTGAATTGTGCATCTCACTTCCAAAGAGGCTCTTTGTCAAGGACGACCTAGATGGGGATCCAAGAGGAGAGCAGCTGTTGACGTCGCGGATAGGACTCGGGAACTGCGCCGAGATTGGGCGTTTTCTTGAACGGCGAGGAGTTGACGGCGCTGCGGTCACTGTTTCTTTTCCATTCGTAGATACAGATTGGAGAGGATTTGGAGGTGTCGTCGTAGCTTGCAATGCAGGGCGTGTACTGTCAGAAACCGGTGCTAAGGACTGTTAGTGCGGTGAATTCAAGACTGTGCAAGCTATCAACGCACGCGTAGCAACGTCATCGCCATCCTGAGGGGATCTTGACCTCGGATACCGACAGCTTGTTGTGACATGTAGGACAGCGGCGTTGTCGATACCATTTGCTGGATGGATACTATGGCAGCAGTGACATTCAGGCCAAATGTAGACATTCGTAGACTGAGGCGCGGCAGAAGCAGGAGTTTGTTGCATGATTCAAACGAATCGCTTGACAACCTTGAATGGGATAAAGGCACAAACATCGTAAATCAAAGTTTTAAGGTCCAACTGATGTGACATTGCATGGGCGTGAAGCTGGTGGAGGGCTAGGAAAACGGAGTCGTGAGAGGTACAACGACTTTGCCGTTTTGGAAGAGGCAAAAGGGATACAACGGATCCAACTGAAAATGACTCAAGGAGAGGCCACCGAGCTTGAACGTCGATGAACTGATATTTCCGTCGACATAGGAGAGAAAGATGGATCACCGCGATCGACGTGAACTTTGTTATCAAAGGTGGACCCCAAGTGTGGCACTGTTCTTTGTGGAGGACGCCCAGAAGAAATCACCGTTTTTGTTCCAGCCAGCAGGTGATAGATCGAAATTCATGAAATAGTGTCCTTGCGCATGGTCAACGACCTCGGAAATCCGAAACGAAACAAGATAGCGCGAACAGACAATAGCAAAAGAAAACAGTGTCAAGTAGGACATACGAAAAATGAAAAATCTGCTTCAACACTGCACGAACAGTGGACTACAGATCTCTAATAGCATGTAACAATAGCGTAAAGTAGGATATGAGGGATACAGAATTGAAAAAGTCTGCTTCAACACCGCGCTAACAGTGGACTACAGAATCCAGATGAAAGCAAGGGAACAGCGTACAGTAGGATGTAGGTAATTAAAGGGAGAAATCTGCTTCAACACCGCGCGAACAGTGGACTACAGTCCTGTAAAGTAGGGTATAAGTAATATGGAATGGAGCTATGACGTAATGTAGAAGAGCAGACCGGTGTAGCAAGAGGGTATATGTGAGAACCTACGAGCAATCTAAAATCTATGTGATGTTGGGTATCGGGAGGTATTTTCTTGACCTTGGCGTAGACCAAGGAGGCGCGCAGGCGGCGTGTATGCCTTCAGCCGCTCCTCTCTTGTCTTCAATGGGCGACTAGCAGTCACTAGTGCGAGATTCTCTTTATCGCGCGCTCGTTGGTTGGAGGTACACTTCCTGCTATGCCATCTACCGCTGGGCCTCAAGGTCCCAGGAGCGCTGGCAATGTTTTCGAGAGGAGTAAATGATCCAGAGTCAGCCTTAGGCTTCCTCTTCGTGGGTGTGGGTGGTGTAAGAGAAATAGTTGGAGTAGGATGGAGAATCTGAAGGTCGCCGTTAGCAGGAGCATGAGCGTCAGCCTCAGGATTTCGTACCTCAACTTCCATTGGGATCGGTTCGACGAATTCAGCGGCTGTAACCTTAGTGGCAGCGGCCACTGCAGTACGCAAGACAGGAGTCTGCGGCTCCTCAGGTATAGCGGCGATCCCTTGAGCCGTGCAAAGGAGAGAAAGCTCAAGAAGGTCAAGAGGCGAATGCTGTGGTAGCGCCGCGCGCGCATTGAAGGCCTGAGGCCGGTACGAATAAGAATCATTCTGGAGTGTAATAGGCGTGGGCTGCGTATGTCAGAATCGACGTAGTCGTTAAAAGGAGCCAGCTCACAATGCCCAACTCTTCGGTCTCTTTGACGAGTCGTTCACTGATCGATGTACTGGATTTCCCGAGGAACCAGGCGATGCAGCGGGAAAGAGTAGAAGTGGTGGAGGTAGCAAACATGGTGAAGGTCAGAGAGAAAGAGGGAATCGTCGGTTCCTGCGTTCTGTCCCCAGTATAAGAAGGATTCTGCTAAACTCCTGTCGCTGGGATCGTAGACATGTTGTGCGGGTAACGACTCGCCCTGCCAGAAAGCCAATCAGTCATCAGGCGGGGAACAGCTTACCCCCAGACAACGGGTCCGAGTTGACGAAGACATGGCTTTGTAGGATAGTACATACATTACTGTGAAGGGCATCAAATGGTTTTGAAAACCGAAAGTGTTTCGTGGCTCAAGATCGTGATTGATTGTTTCGTCGATGGGCGCGCGCATGCATTGAGGGTCCGACCTGAGAGGATTCCTTGGCATAAACTGGAGAAAGACTGTCATGCAGCGCTGTTCCAAGTGCGCGGATCTAATAAACGCAGAGCGTAAGTTCTCAAAAAGAAAACGAGGACTTGCATCCACTAACGCTCTTTATAGCCAATGTCTGTCCTCCTCCGGAAGCGCAGGGCAAGGTTGAGATGGTCAACTAGTATGAAATAACTGTTCATCGAGTCAATCTCTGCCCTACGACCCGAAATTCCTGCACAGCCCGACGTATAGAGTAGAGAGGGACAAGTAGTCCGGTCGGGCATTTTAGGCCAAGATGTCGATGGCTCGCAGTGCGGCTCCGGAAAAGAAATCTGTGAAACGATGATGGACGTCGAACGAAGAGAATTTTTGGGCCTATGTCCCAGGTCTGAGCACGGCGGTGGTTTTTCAAGTTTAAAAAAGGAGGAGAAAAGAGAGAAAAGAGAGAGGATTATGTACATACCAGCAAGATCAATGACAAGTACTGTTTTCGCGGTCTAAAGAACCCAATAATATCCAAAAAGGGCGCTACCTAGTCGCGGGAGCTCCGGTCCGATCGTATTTCTGCTTTCAGACTGACTCGACCGCGACTCTTTATATGCGCTTCCTGGCTAGCCAGCAATCTCCTCCCCCGTGGCGGACGTATTTTAAAGCCTATCTGAATAGTACCCCGTTCTAGCACCACAATGATTATGGCGTTAAAGGAGACCACTGGGCCCACACTCCTCTTTCTGGCGGCGAAGCCAGGGTAGTATGAGTCCTCTGCTGCCAGACACTTGTATAGGGCTCAGATCCTCCTGTTCTCATACATTTTGCTTTCGTGTCTACGGACAGTGTCAGTCATTATCCTTTCAGGAGATGTACTCGACTTGCTTGAGCGCACTGGCCGGAGTCAATCTCCGAGCTTTTGAAATGACTGGCCGCTGGCGCACTCTCTGTCTTTCTCTTTTCATCTCATTCGATTTCAAGTGTGTCATAATGGAAGAGTACAGGCAAATTCTTTTCCTATGTATGAGGTTCCGAGTCAATACAAAACGCGTTTCGCGGAAGTACGCGACTGCAGACACTACCTCGAAGAGTGCGAGTCGGGTGTTATTTCGCTCAAAGTTCTTTGGGCTTGTGAAATACGATATCTGGACGATGAACGCCGTAATGTCGTCCCTCTTTGAACAGATGTAGTTTATTTTCATTGAGCATCCCGGACGCACTTGAAACTATTTGAAAAGATTGGCTAGCGAGCACAATAGGGAATGTTTGCGCAAGTTTGTTTCGGCACTTTCTCTTTGACCACCAGGACCACTGCACGCATTGTAATTGGAACGCGTCCTTTACTACGCGTAAATGTCCCGCCACAACGGGTCCCTTTCGTCCTCCAGCGCGAGTCGCATTCCGGCTGAAGTGTGGGCAGAAATCTTCACATTTGCGCTCCCTTATCCGCTTGCAGTTTCCTCTTTTGAGCGCGCCCTCTACCGTCCTTCTGAGGTCCCTTGGAGCGTGTCCCACGTGTGCTCGTTTTGGAGGAGGACCACATTATGCTGCTCTTGCCTGTGGTCGCATGATACTATTCACATCGGGAATGATTGTTTGGCGTTGAAGGACCCGGTGTCACTGGTGAAGGCGAGACTAGAGCGTGCGCGTTATCGGGGCTGCCACTTTACCTGGGCACTCTCCGTCTACCGAGGCAGAAATGGTGCTCTCGCACAGGAACTCTTTCAAGTCTTGATTCACTATTCCACTTGTTGGGAATCCGTCACGTTAAGGGTGCTTTTTTTGTCCGTTGACTGTATCAACAGCCTGCGCGGCGCACTCCCCATGCTTCGTTCTCTACATCTCACTTATGATGCAGGGTCAAAATTGACTGCGTTTGAAGCGTGCCCTCTCCTCGAGCGCTTGGTTCTAGCAGGTTCCGCGGGTTTTGAGATCCAGTCGGGTTTTCCGTGGGGCCAACTTCGAGAGTTTATTGATAGGCGGACTCGATCATTTTCGGACGAAGATGCAATCGCCACATATTATCAAAACATATTGACTTCCTCGCTTAATCTCGAGCAGTTACAAGTCACGAATACCATGATCCCGGCTCTACGAAAGCCCATCTCACACCAGAAGCTCAGCTACCTGTGCATCTGCAATGCCGAATTCCTACGCGGTCTCTCCCTCCCTGCTTTGCAGCAGCTGATGATCGACTCCACCTTTTACGACTCTACGCCTCAACCAGAGGATATCAATACCATTTTACTCGCACTCTTCACTTCATCGGACGGCTGTCCGCATCTTGAATACCTTCTCGTCACCGACGCGTTCCCCGATGTCGACCTCATCCATGTTTTCCAGGCCATTCCAACGCTGAAGCGGCTCAGTATGAGATACGAGCATTTGGACGAGGCCACGGTCGAGTTGTTGCCTCTGATCATTCTTGCATTATCCACATTCGACGATACCGACCCATGGCTCGAGCTCGACCTTGACGCCCCCGATTACAATTCTATCAAGTTCCATTTACTGCCCGTATTGGAGTCGTTCAAAATACAGTTCAAGTGGCATCCGGATGTGCCGAGTATCGATAGCCTTGTTAGTGGCATCGGTCTCGTGCAGATGCTCTGCAAACGCTACGTGTTGCCGGAACATCCTTCGCTACAGGATGCATGTTTCATCTTTGCTAGCAAGGAGATTGGACAGCCGCGGGAGCAAGTTCTTGGGCTATATCAGAAGTTGAAGAAGCATGGATTGAATGTTAACATTGAGCTTCATACGCGTCAGCTTCAGACGGACGTTATGGACATGCGATCTCTTTTGGCTGATGAGGAGGAAGATTGAAGATGAGGTGGATGGGTAGACCATGTCAGTCTTCTTCTGTCGCATTTTGCCAACTCTGTATTCGACTGCATTGCTTATAACATGAGGCCTAGATGTCGGACGCCACATAATCCTCGCGGTACGACGGGAATGGAAGATCCGTACTTTGAGTGTCCAAATACTTGGGTGTATGCCTTATTCTCAAGCCCATCTACATGCGGAACGCGGCCTTTTGCTGCGCGCTGTAAAGTTTAAAGGACGATTGACATTCAAGAGTATATCAGTAATAAGCGCCGTCCACATATATAATGTATCTCATTGCTGCGATTCTAGAACTATCTCTCCACCATGACGATGAAGCGCGGTTTTCTCAAAAATGACCCCCACGGAACATCCCTCGGATTCCGTAGCAGACAAATCGCTGTAAAAACGATGGCTGCGTCCGAGTCTGCCAAACCGCTCAATGTTATCATGGATATCCCTCTTCTATCCGACGAGTCTGGATCCTCGCAGTCGGACGGCGAAGAGTCTCTGGCAAAACGTCTTGAAAGTAAGTTTTTTCGTTGTCCTTTTTGAGCTCGTGCCCATCTTGCTGCAGAACCTAGCTCGACGCCCACTGTGCGCTAAAGTACTCAGATAGGCGCTGCAGGATGACAACTCTACCTCGCACGAGCCTCAGTCTCGCAGAGTACCCCGACGGGTGGACAGAATGTTTCATCCCTCCATCGATGAAAAAGCAGATCCTCGCGCTGCCCAGATTCCCGCGCGCCCTGAAACGCCCGTCCCGGAAGACGTACCACATCGTCGATATTCCAGGGAGGGGTCGGGGAATGATCGCAGCGTGCGCTCTCAGAATGGGAGACCTCGAACGCCCGCTCCTAATCGAACCGGAAACTTTGGAACCACTTGTCTTCCCGCAGGATATCCAGTGAAGAAGTTGACGCCTGAGCTGGCGAAGACTCTTAAATACATGCATCATGAGAAGACGGTGAAGGCTGCGTTGGAGAGAATGCCGGAGGGGTATCGGAAGGCCTTTATGGATCTGTATAGTTGTCAGAGTGTGGCGGAGTGCGCTGGGTTTTCGCTTCCGGGGAAGCTCAATACCAATGGGTTTTCAATCGGCTCCCTTGTCGTCGACGGGAAAGGTTGGTCTTTGGTTCACATTTTTATTCTTATTGGGCTGACGCGCCCTTCAGCTGTTCCATCAACGGTGGCTGGACATGAGATATTCTCGGCTGTTTGGGTTACACTTTCCTTGTTCAACCACAGGTATTTCAATTCCTGTCCATGTTTTATTCTGTGCGAAACTGATCAATATCCAGCTGTTGCCAAAACGTCATAATGGGACACTACGTCTTTCTCCATGCAAGTACGCGCGGCGCGAGACATCGCCCCCGGAGAAGAACTCACTCTCCGGTACAACGGTAGTCCCTTGGGCTCGACCGCCGCACGTCACCGGGAGCTTGCCCATTATAAATTCCAATGTACCTGCCCTGCTTGTCAAGAGCCCGCAAAATCCGATGCTCGTCGGTCCCGGCTCTCCACACTCTACCAGGACTGTCCGGCTTCATCAATCTCAGGCAACTGTACACAACAGACTCTGAAAGCGCTCAAGCTTGTTGAGGTGGAGCTGCTTCACGCGTCTGAAGAGTAATTCTTCCTCCTACATGAGGCGGTGAAGGGATATGTCGCTTTGGGCGATGCTATCACCGCTCAAGGATATGCGAAGAAGTTCGTGCTGGCGGCGAAAGTGAGGCGTATCATGGGAGAGAGGTGGGAGTATTTCAACCGGTTGGTGGATATGAGGACGTTGAGGTCTTTGCCGGATTTTGGAAGAGCTTCACAAACGCGTGTTGATTTCTCATTGGAGAGCATGAGTCTCGACTGAGGGTGTGGCGTTGCATTCGTCCATAATGGGAATACAAAGATATCAATATTGAAGCTGTACAGAATCGTACTGTATTTTATATGAGCACCGTGATGTGCCCGTCTCCTCGTTACCAAGTTCGTCGATTTCCAGCATACTTTGAACTAGAGATCTCCGGGATAACGTGCAAATGCATCAGCTCTCGAAACGGGGATCCCGAATGCTCTTCCTGGGTTCTTCTATATCCATGTGACGTAGCCGGGCATCCATCGACGGAGTGTCGAGCAACGAAAACGTATTCATATTACTCGTCGAATTGCTGCGCCGGCGTTGAACAAATGCGCGCGAGTTAAGAACCTACGAAACATATTCAGTGACTGACGATGTGCGGGCTCGATGAACGTGTCTTCACCACTAGTAGACTGTTCGAATAGAGCTTGCAAAGCGTGATAGCTGGCACCAGGTGATAATTGGTATCTTGGAACGTAAGGAAGAGAATCAAGTCCAGCGTTGCGATGACAGCACAGAGCAGGCCGGTTTCAACGATTAATCGCAGTACCTTGACGTACATCGGGCTCGATAGCCCGACGTTGATGCTCTGAGATTGGTGAAGATAGTAGATCAGACTCCCGGCGATGAGGAGATCAGCAGTCGCTGCGCCACCCAACCACACCTGATAATTAGTACTCAGTATGAGATGTGACGAGGGGAAGGTATATACTAACAGATGCAGCCACGAATAAATGCTTTTGGATGTGCTTTAAGCCGACCGCTTGATATGCTTTGATGCCCGTCCAAATCCCTCCAACGCACTGCACGATTGATATCTGCGAACTTGATGAGTATCATGGAATGCACAATGGTCAATCCCGTACTGTTACGATGGCCGCCGGCATCCACACCGCTTTACTCAGGATGAGAATTCGCCAGGTAAAGAACAGTTGAGCGAAACAGCTGACTGCAAGGCGTTACGGTTAGTTACGAACTGAAGAGGGCGGGATGGGAGACGTACGGATGCTCGTCAATACCGGAATACTCAGCCACATCATCCCAACGGCACCCAGTTGGTGTAAGTCTCCCCATCCAGTCCCAAACACTCTGACACCATCAATGAGCAATAAAACGGTTTGCACGACCTCGATGAGACTGATCCAAGCCACGAAGCATTTCAACCACAAGTGATCTGTCGGGAAGGCTTGAAAGTACACGACTAGCCCGCGAGTCAACAACCATAATCGAAAGAGAACAATCTCGACACGTACAGACCTGGATACAAAGCACGCCGAAGAGCCCAACGTTCAAGAACTGGCCCAGGAGCTTTTAAGACAATGTGAATCGAGAACGTCGAAGGTGGATGCCGATGTTACGCACGATTGGGACCGCTCTTGAAGAACGCAATGGACGTTAGCTGCTTCAATGGGAGGACATCAAGGCGTACAGTTTTCCAATTGTTACCGCAGGCTCGTCCATGCTGGGGGAGACGCTACATTGGCGATCGCGACAATACAAAGTGCTTTTGTACGGTCCATGATCAGGGGATGGCTGAGACCCACCATCCCTATCGAGTCGTAGCCCGCCATTCGCTGAATGCGTGTATATTATTATGAGATCAATAGTGTATTGATACAAATGACGCTTACTCCCCCCATTCAATGTGTTCGTCCAGACCCGCCGACGAACGTGTGGAGATAAATATTGATGTCTGTGATAGTTGAAGTTCGAAAGTGGGAATTTCCGAAGTCATCTCTCTTACCACCAACGATTCCAACACCGGCCTTCTTCGCGGCGTGACAATCATTGCTGTGGAATGATGACGACGATTAAGGCTTTCATAAGTTCCCGTTGTATTGGTGGCTGGTACAGCGGGAACAATGACCCATCCATGGAGCTAAGTGGGAGTGGATTGACCATTCTGTTAGAATGAACGGACTTGAATGTTACTACGTATACGCATGTAGCCTCCGAGTCGACGTCAACTCCAGTCAAGGGCGTTGCGACGAAGGCAGACCTCGAGATGTCGCGAGTTTTGCTCTCCTCTGTCAAGCGCACTGCCTTTTGTCGAAACTTGATAGATTCCAACAGATGCGGTGGCGCCCGCCTTTTCAGTACTCCTCCGCCACACTCCCTCTCTGAATCCCGTCTGCCTCGGATGCCGAAAAATGACCTCTCTCACATCCGGAATCTTCTTCACTCCTCTTCGCGCCAGGCTGTCGCCCGCATGGAAAGTCAAACAGGCAAAGTCGACCACTACGGTCTATTCGGACAGTACCTCGAGATTCGTATAGCGAAGAGTAGGGAACGTGCCCTTTCAGATGCTCCGTTGAACTCATCGCGGTGTATTCCCGCCATTTACACCGATGGTTCTAGCCTGCAAGGAGGTGTTGGTGCAGCGGCGTGGAGCGCCACACTTACAGCCTCGTCCACTATGGAAGTTGCTGAGCACTTTCATCTCGGACGCAGCGACCAACGCACCGTCCTGGAAGCCGAATTGGTAGGCGTGCTTCTGGCTCTTGGATTGGTCAGAGCAGTGCGCAAACTCATTGGAGCCATCATCTTGTCGGACTCTCAATCCGCAATAATGGCGATTCGAAATGGAGAGGTGAAAGGTGGAGAGAGGTGCTTGGTGGAGGAGTTTTATCGGCAGCTGCACTTGCTGGTGAAGAGTCGGCCATCGATGTGCCTAGCTTTGCAGTGGATCCCCGCACACGAAGGTGCGAGCGGTAACACTAGAGCGGATATGGAGGCGAAACGCGCGGCAGTGGCATTTTCGGAAACGCGTCAAATGTGACTGGAATGGGTTAGGTTGACTTGGAGTTCATACGCGTTGGCATATGTGATATAACTTTCTAGAGAAACGATGATTACAGAAACCGACTGATCTGGCGGTGGGAGGACTTGCAACATTAAATATTTCGGGAGGAAGGTCCTTGTAGAGAGGTGTTTTGGAACACGTCCATTTAGATAAACGGAAGTGATATTTAGACTGTTCATACACCTTGAACGATCCGAGAGAGTGAGAGGCCGAAACGCAATTGCCGAAAACGGACGATCCCTGATTAAGTCTCCTCTAGGTGATTGAGCACCGACGCGTCCTCATCGATGACATTCCTCCCCTCCATTGCCGAGCAGGGTGTCCAGGGTCAATTTGGTCGGGATTTAGCCGCCGCGTCCATCTGGACCGCACGTGGTAATCTGGTTCTTGAACTCCAACCACCATGTTGTCACTGCTGAAGCGGCGACTACCCTCCAAATCCCTGCTACCTCGATGTCAACCGCGCTACACGTCGAGCACCTCCTCACAGCCGCCTGAATCGTCTCCGGCACCAGAGCCAGCCACAATTTCCTCGTCGCCAGAGTCGCAGCCATCAGTGAGTTCACCATCTCACACTTGAAAGCCTATTCATAGTCGCCAAAGCCAGTATTGAACGATATCCCTGAGCCTACGGAGACGGTCGTGGATCCACTAGAAACGGAGACCTCGACGCCCACGATGGATAGACTCCGACGGGTGCTTGGTGACGAAAGATCCCCAGCATACTTCCAGACGCGCGTCGAAGTTCCCGCCTCCAGATTCCTCGCTATCAACGGCCTCCCCAAGGGCAAATTCTACCAAATCCATCCCGAGGTTCTTGCCGAGAGACTAGCGGACATATTAGGTGCCTACGGTTCAGTGCGCGTTGAAATCCGTACGTTGTCCCAACGCTAGCCACTCCGTCTTTGATTGTTTTAGCTGTTCCGCTTGATGAGCACGAACAGCGTTTGCGGACAAACCGCGTGGGCCTCTGCGGTTATGCTAAATTTCCCGATATCGCCCATGCAGTAAACGCGCTTGAGGCAAGCTGGGCTGAAGCGACGGCGAGGAGGTTCGCGATAGGAAGACACCGGTTCTACCTCAATTACCAGCACAAGTCGTTCTTGCCTCTGACGAGTTCTACCAAGAAACGATATCAATGTACGCTTCTCCTTGTTCTTTGCGCCATTGCTTACTCAATTTCGTTAGTGGTGGTCGCGGAGAAGTAAATTTGAATGTACATCCTGTTCGTCGCCCGCACATCTTCTGCGCCTAAAAACTGACAATAATTTCCACAGGATCTGAAGTCAGAAAAATTGAATATAACCGTGTACAACATTTACATCCGTTTTGCGCGCCTTCACTCCATAGACAATTTCTATGCGCCTTCATCCGCCGGCCCGCACGACTGTCACTCTTGATGCTTGTCGATCTTCTGTCTTACACCTTGGCTTCCCATCTTGCACTCCTACTTCAATCTCCCCTTCTGCCACTATCTTATCCCGCCATAATCGTACAGGTTGCTGCGTTGCAACCCAAACTTGATGGCACCCATAGCCGTTCATCGAGTCAGCGCCAGTCGAGGACGACGGTTTGAAAGTTCGCGTGCCAGAACATGAATGGGCGCATTGAGATCCCTCTCCGATGAGTTTTCTCACAGAGAGTTATCGTCATTGTAAGTTGACCTGTCACGCCAAAATTTTTCTCTGATTATGGTTCTCCATATAATTAGAGCCCCAACATTGTGTGAATAAGGCCTTTCGTGCGCTCGTTGATTATAACACGGTGTTGTGGCTTCAAGTACAGGACAATTTGAAGACGACCAATGCAACGTTTCCAGTTTGATCGATGGGTATGTTTGAAGCCTCTTTCATCAGCCTTGTATTTAGCGCAGCAAATGTGGTGGGCAGAGTCTCTTAAGCCTGTTCATGCATTTATAACGTTGCTATTGCAATGCTGCGAACAACGTGCCACCGCAATTCCTCGCCGGCGAACCTGGGGACAGAGTACAAATGGCTTTTCTTCCCGTTTCCTACTGAAGTGTATTTTCCCAAACTCGCCCATGAGTACAAGGGATACTTTTGTCCGCGCCGGGCTTGCGCGCGCACTACAGCGGAGAAGGCACCCGCAAGATATTTGACAAGGTGGCCGTCAGAGAGCGTTTCAATTAGTTTGTTGGTTTCGTCGTGATTTGTTTCTAATGGATAACATTATTGTCGCATCATCGAACGAAAGGATGTCGAATGGCGTGTCACCAAATCGCTTATACAGGCGCCTATATTATCATCGGCCTGAGCGATCTACTAATTTCAGTCAGTGTCTCTACGCCAATTCTCACCATCTGACATTCCTTTAGCGTATGAGAAGAAAATCAAACCTGGATTTTCTTGGGTAGGTCGGATTGAGCGTCTTCCAGAGGTGATCACCCATCGACGAGAGGAGTTCCTTCGGCTGTACGAACGAGTGTTAGCCTTTTCCCTCCATGGAATATTCTGCCTCGATGCTATTGATTACGATCTCTTTCCCTCCTTAACGTGGCTTGTCAAAACGACACGCAACAACGAAGAAGTACTGTTCCCCAAGAATTGGTCCATGTCATGCTTGGGGCTTATCGACGCGATGGATGCGCAACATCTCCCTCTGACGAGAGTTCACGCGTTCACGGCATGCCTCGAACAGAGGCTGAGTCGCGGTTCAAGAGTTACTTATGAAAGTGTCACAGTTGTGGCGTATACTGGTGTTTGAACAAGCATGGCAGTGAAAGGAAAGGAACTCCGTCGTATGACGGTATGGTCAACGCGAATAAGCTGCCGTTAATGACATGGAGAGGCATAGCTCTGGCGGATGTACAGGAACATGATGTTCACGACGACTGGACGCCGGTTAGGGAGTTGGCGCCGAATTCGTTTGGAACTGTTGAGGACGGAGGCAGAGGCGGGACGCTTCGTGTGTAACAATTCTTTGGGTTACGCTCATCAGTTACTGCATGGTTTGGTGGCGTTCATAGCACCTGTTTCAATTACAGAAATGTTCCTTTCGAAATCATGCAGGTTCGTTTCATTGCTCATAAGTTCGGCAACTTTCCGGCAACAAATAAAGGCAATAGCACACAGACACAAACAAGGGTCCATTTCTTTCCCTCATGTTTCGCTCCGCGTCACGTCCACTTCTTCGCATCCGTCACGCGCCCTCCGCCCGCTGCGTCCCGCCATGGTCAGCACTTCGGATACAGGCGTCGACGCGGCCAATATTACGGGCAACGCGGCCATACAGTACGCCGCCACCTCCCAGCTTCGCCAGCACATTCGGCAAACGTGGATGGTGGCAATGGGCGTGGTTTCGTGAAGACGGCACGCCCAGATCGAAACGAAAAGGCGCTCTGTACGCTGTGCTTGCTAGTGCAGCGCTCGTACCGATTCCGGTGCTCATGTACGCGCTCCTTCTGACTGAGGAGCACTCCTTCATCGCGTGGTCGCTCGTCCAATGCTACCGCACCGACGCGCGATACGACAAGGTCAACTGGGAGGACTTTGACACTGTCGTCGACTATTTCCATGACGTGAGTGGGCGTGGATCACCTCCGTGTTTATTGGTGACGTGTGATATCATTACAGCTTGTCATTGTGCTTTTGGTGAATCACCACGAGATGGACCAGGATCAGGTGGAGATGGTGTTTGACCGCGTAAAAGTCTGGGGCAAAGAGGATCCTCCCGCTACGTTGTCCGAAGAATCTCGCGTTCTGTTGACGAAGCGTATATTCACGCGCGCGGCGCACGACGTGCATCTCCTGTTGAATCCCACTTCTGATGGGAAGACCAAAATAAAAGTCGGCGTCGAGCTTGTTGAGTTTATCGACCGCCCCGCGCCTGCCACCGTCGGCACTCTTGCTGGGGAATTCGACCTGGGGCTGGTGGAAACTGGGTTTTGGGCGGTGATGATATTGCATTCTGCGATGGTCGAGTGGGCCGCGGCTGTAGATCGTGTGAGTGGAGGTGATGAGAAGCTGTTGGAGCTGGATAGTAGTAAGATTGAGAGGCTCAAGGCTGATGCGGCGGACTATGAGACTGTAGATTGAAGGTGAGGATTGTTAAATCTCTTTTTCTTTGGTGCTGAGGCCATGTTTGTTTTAGATTGGACGTTTTGGCATGTAGCTATCGGTCTTAAAGGTTGTTTTGACTTCTGGTGCCAATTGCCATTAAGGTCGGAGTAGGATGCCACCTCTTATGAAAATCAGTTCATCGAGTCTCTTTAGGTAAGCGTATCTTAACGCCGACCGCGACTGTTGACGGGGCTTCTACGTTTCCATCTCTGTTGGGAGTTAATACCAAGTGTGCCCGGTCAGTGTAGTGCTTTGCTGTGGTTGACTTTCTGCTTTCAAATGGACGCCTCTATTGGTGTTGACAGGTGCCTTCTCGTCTTGCGCTGTTAGTCACACCTCCGCTGCTGCTGACGTTTCAAAATATGCTTCCTATTTGTGCCCCACCACATACTTGATGGCCGGCGCGGAGAGGGTGCCCAATAGTCGTCCATCGCTTTTATGGGTCTGACTCAACAAACGGCCATCGTTGTCGTTGATTTGCATCGTAATGGATTGGAGGCGCGTATAACAGATGCACAGGTTGTGAAAAACGGGATCTGATTTCTCTAGCTTCAGGTCCTGTAAGATTGATGCCATTTTTCAGGCGCTAAAGCGCGCGGGCGACGGACATGCTATACGCCGAGGATATTTACGTTGAACGTCCTGCCAGTTGTTTCTGTGCGTATGATTTTATGTTTGTTGTCCCATCAAGAAGCTATCTGTCGCGCCATGCTAGCTGCTGAAATTGGATGGGAAGTTACTGTTGGGCGAATTGGACAAGGAAGCGCAGGCGACGTTGCAAATTTGTCTGGTGGCACCATCTTCTGTGGTTGGGTTCTATCATAGTAATCGAATGCGAGTAGCCATTACACGGAGAGAAAGTATACTAAGCGAATTTATGCGCGTCTTTGAATTCCAGCCTATGGAATTGACGGGAGAGAGTGTGGTGGCGTTGATGCCACCTGTCTTCAGTCCGGTTTGTTACGACTTTCATCTACTAGCATGTAAGTACACCTCGTCTTTAGTTGGCTATATAATGAATGTTCCCGTTATCAACAAGTTCGGTATGTACACGTACTTCTCGGCAAGAGGTGAAGTCAATGGCACACAAGCACAAGCAAGGATGCCTTTCTTTCCCCGCCCTTCTTCATGTCTTGCACCGCGTCGCGTCCTCTTTTACTGTCCGCTCGATGTGCCACGCGACTGGTAACACCATGGATATCGCGACCAATATTACGGGGTACGCTGCTGACGCAGCCATACAGTACCCCGCCCCAGCCCAGGTTCGCCAGCATAGTCGGCAGAGGTGGATGGTGGCACCGGGCATGGTTTCGCAAAGACGGCACACCGAGATCGAAACGAAAAGGGGCAGTCTATGTTCTTCTGGCCAGTCCAGTGCTCATACCGATCGCGGTTCTCGTCTATATGCTCGCTCTGTGTGAGGAGCGCCGGTCACTCGCTTGGTCGCTTGCCCAATGCTATCGTACCAACACGCGATACGGAAAGATGGACTGGGACGACTTTGACAGTGTCGCTGATTACTACCGCGACGTGAGTGAGCCTCTCAATCGTGTTGATGACCCACAGACGCGTTATCTAGCTTGCCACTATGTACATGGTGCACGAATACAAGATGACCCAGGATGAAGTCAAAGCGATATTTGACGATCTCAAAGTCCGATACAAACATGACCCCGCCCCATCCGCAGCATTTCCCGTAACTCGCATCGAGATCACAAAACTCTACTTCACTAGGGCCGCACACCGCGTCAATCGCTATCTGTTGATCATTACAAATGATCAGAAGTTCAAATTCAAAGTCAAAGTCGAGCTAAATGACATCCTTGATCACACTAAACACAAGGACTTGGGGTTACTGGCGGCTGGAAAGTTGGTCTGGCTCACATTAGCAATTGAGGAAACAGAATGGGCACATACCATTCAACTGCTGGATGGAGTTGGAAAGAGGCTGGTCCTGCTTAGGGTTGAGAGGGACAAGGCTAATCATGCAGTGGATTGGGATACTGTTGATTGAAGGTCAGGCTAGCCCTTTCCCCCCCCTTCCTTTGCAAAGCTCAATGTTTTCAGATGAAATGATTTTTAAATGTAATTAGCAAACTTGTGTATGCTTTGATAACAATCAAAGTTGGAGTGCGAGGCCCCTGGGATAGTTTTATGCCGCCTTTGGTAAACTCACAAGGTAACTTTGTGATGGCAGCGCTGTAACAGCAAAATCCTCTTATATCTGACTATATTAGGTTAGTGTTATGCTTTGCTTCAGTCTATCATATGAGATTCTGACTCTAACACATGACAGCCAGCTTTCTTTGAGCTGATTTTAACATAGCAACAGGTGCTGTATCCTCCTTTGCACAAGAATCATATTGTGTTACATTATGCAGTTGGGCGGCCTACTTACTGTAGACAGTGTTGTCATCATCACCACTATCCATGTACACTTATCATCCAGCTTTTTGTGCTTGCCTATAGTTATCATTCAATTCCTATCATATCTCACATTGTCCACCCATTTATGATTATTGCCCTTCTCTATCCTCAGCGAGTGTGATACAAACTTTAAAAGTCTTTCTGAGGTGTTGCCTCCTACGCCTTTTTGAATTGCACACTGACCGTCATACCTCATAGCACCGCTGCCGCCATCTGCTGACTCACTCATCCCATCAGCTAATAGATCACCCCTCTACAACTTATTTGTTGCCACCTTTCCCTATTTCCACACATATATTTGTATTGTGCTTATTGCAGAGACTGTCTGCAGATGTTTGCCCCAACAAACAAGCCGAAGTTCCTCTGATTGCAGAGCAGTGATTGATTTTTTGCCCAACAAGCAAGGTGAATTGCCTTGGGCTCAGAAGAACAAGTGTGTTTACCCCATACTACAAGATTGAGAAGCTTAATGATAACGCACACTAGCACATTGTTTGGAAAGGGCAGTCTTGTTGGTTTTGTTGAAGGATTAAAGCCTTTCTTCAGGTGATTAGAATGACAAGGTGCTGTAGCCCAAATCTATTCAAAATAATAATGTCCTGTTGCAAGTCTGGAATGAATACCTTAATTTCTGGTGCCTGGTTGATTAAGCTTGGAGGATGATGTTATCATGGCAAGTCTATAGTAAGGTGTTAGATTACTATTAATTAACTCACATGTTCTCAGCATGGGAACCTGCTTAATTATTACGGCAGCACTAAAACACTATGCTTCTTTTATTCTGTCTTTTACTACCATCTTATGTCAGGTTAATGTAATACTTCATATCCTATTATGTTCACTCTTATATTCTGGCAAGCAGAGATTGTCTTTGGTGCATTGCCAGCTGCTTACATGTACTCAAAAGATTTCAACGTGTAAACAGGCACATTATCATTGATTGTGCAATTACTATTTTGTGTGGCTCTGCACATATTGCTCTCTCTTACAGTTTTATCTTATTGTACAGCTTAGTACACTTACCGGACATACACAATTCTCAGTGGAATAATACATATATCTGACACTTCCTGTTGTGCTTAGAGACGGGCTTTGAAGCTATTAAAGATTCATACTCTTTTTGAAATCATATTATTTGTGCTAATGTCTACAGCACTTTTTACGCACACCAAGTATAGTGTCTACGCTGATCTTGGAGCCAGAGGTGGGGTTATCACAGCAGATTTGTGGTTGGCTGCAAGTCAAGTTATTGTGATGGGGGCTGCTTTACCTTATGTAGCCTATATTGGTGCCATGATTGCAGAAGCAATCACAACTATTTTTATTCAAGCAGGCTTTGAGGAAGCCTAAGTACATGTTCTATTCAGAGTATTTCAAGAGGAGGTAACTCCAATGCACTGTATTATACAACCTTTTTTGTGGTTGTTAAAGTCTTGCTGACAATACTTTCCAAGAATCTATGAGTGTCATGTACTTAGTTGATAAGATAGGCAACATCCACAAGTGACCACATTACATGGTCATTGTGTGACAGCATCTTCCCGCTCGTTTGGCGGGCGGCGGGCGGAATGGCGCGCAAAACGGAAACCGAGGAAACATCCCTTCTGGATGTTTCCTCGGGGTTTAGGTTGCGGATTGTCAATATTTATGTTCAATAAGAAGTTTTTTGAGAATTTTTTCAGAAAGGTGTAAAACAGCTTTTCTGACCTCGGGAGACGATTTGAGTTTTTGGTCCGAAAAATTTCGCGCAAGTGTGGCACAATTTGTAAGGCCTCGTGGGCACTTTGTGTACGCCCTAAGCAGCACTCTTGCCTCGTGTTTATGCTTACATCCTTTCAGCAACATGCCCAAGTCTAAAAAGACCAAAAGAGCAAAGAATCTTGGAGAGTACGCGAAGAGGGTATGCCATTTTTACTGCCATGTATCCATTACTGACACAGAACAGATCAATAAGAAGCCGGAGACGAGAGAAGCACCTCTCGATGACAGTGATGGCGAGGATTATTCCATGCCAGAAGATGTCCCGACTTAGGACTCTGACGAAGAGCTCATTGTTTTAGATGAGGACGATGCACCACTCATAGGCGAGGGTGATTTACTCAAATGGCTCAATACCACAATTCTATTGTGCCACACTTGCGAGGCGTTGAGCAAAAATTTTGCACCGTTATCGTCACACAAGTCACAATCACATGATGTGGTCACTTGTGGATGTCGCCTATCTTAGGTAGGTAGTTGGGGTGTGAATTTTGGCTTGGCAAAACATAAAGCTGAGAACACCCAAATGCACATATTGACAAGAGTTCTCTCTGCCCTCTATTATGTTTAGTGCCATGTCGCATCCTTGTTTTGTGTCACTGGCACACAATGTTCCCCAAAATGGCCAGCACTAATAGAGTCTGCCATGGATTGGGTAAATTGGCGGATATCCGCTACCCAATCCAGTACCCAAACCGCGGATCAGATCGTGTTTTGCGATCTGATCTATGTAATCCGGATTGTGCCCCGGATCACAGTTAGGCTGGGCAACGTACAGATTGCTGGTACAGATATCTGTACAGTAATCCGAGAAGTTCATAGTAAAATCACACCAACTAAATTTATTTCTTTAAACAAAATAAACCTCATGAGTATTAAACCCACGGAGTCCTGACTATTATAGTGCCAGAAAGGTAACCATATCACTAGGCCAGAAGATCTTAAAAGACTGAGTATCTCAGTACTCAGATCTAGTCCGATAAGTATATCAATTTACAAAAAAAAGAATACTAAAAAAAGTACACTAAATCTACAACAAGAAAGCAGCGGAGGTGGTCAATGGTATAATTAAAGTACATAGAGGATGGATCTTCAAAGTCTGTGAGGTAGGAGGGATGGACGTCCAATAACAGTATTGTAAGAATTTGTGTAATGAGAGGTGGGGCCAACTTTTGCAATGGCAAGGTCTGTTGCGAGAAACTTGTGCAAAAGCCGCTCTGCCGCTGTGGCTGTATCTTGTGAAAGTGATGAAATACGGCGCCAGCTGTGCATCACCCAATACAAACCACAACACACCTTCCGCTGCACTATGACATTGGGCAAGGCAAAACCATTGTGCCCATTGTTGGTGTCCTCTGGAACCATTCTGCTCTTGAAGTGAGCAATGACACACAAAACGTGCATTTGCCAATCCCCAAATGATGATGCATCAAATTTGATGTAGGGCACAAAGAAGACACCTTGATGAGAAGGAGGACACTCTTTTGGCCAAGATTAGTACGGGCCTGCATAACATTGTTGTTTGACCCCAGAAGAAAAGAAGGAAGCCGTGTTAGCGATGACTAAGGTATTTGGTCTAGTCTGTTTTCTATTTGTTTCTTACTATATTTTGATTCAGCTCGTCAAAATTGGTAAATGCTGCACTTACAAGAAGACCCTCCAAGGCTTGCCTGGTAACCTCTGCAAGGAGGAGGGTCTCAAAGTGCGCAAGATAATTAAACGAGTTGCGACACAATAGAATACTATGCACAGTGTTGTCAAGTGTACCCTCAAGCTCCAACCCATGCTTGACTGCCTCATTATGCTTTCCGAGTGCAACCAAGGCGAGGCAAAGACCCACTTAAAGTGGTTCAAGCTGACAGATGCAGAATGGAGCCTTTTCAAGCATCTGCTGCCAGTCCTTTGCATTCTCAAGCGCGCAATGGTTAAAATATTAGCATCATCTTACCCTACCCTTTATAAAGTCATTCCCTACATGAATACTCTTAACCGCAAGCTTGAGAAGATCTACAACACCATCACCCAGCCCGCTATTATTACTCACGGTGTCGCACGCGCACTGGCTGTTTTGGACAAGTATTACTCAAAGACAGATAACTGAATTATGTGGAAGGTTGCAATGAGTAAGTTCCTTTGTATTTTTATTATTTTATTTAGTGTAGAGCAACTGTTTTCACATGGCGGTCTGGTAGTCACGAAGCACCGGCACAATCTGACTTCCAAGTCTATTTGAGAGCGGACAATCCTGCAAAACTGGTTTGGTATTAAGGGATTGGTGTTGCGGAAGGAGATCATCAAATATCTGAATGAGAAAGCAAAGCATGGGGAAGTATAAGAGGAATCTAAGCCGGAGGAGATTAAGGAGAAGTGGGAATAACTTGATACAAGTTCAATCCAAGTGCGGTCCAAGTGGCGATCCATGTGTTAATCCGCAGATTGAGTTGTGTACAGATCAGATCCTGAAGGCAATCCGGATTGCAATACAGGTACGGTCTTGGCTTTGGGAGCACAGATATCCATGAATCGGGTTACAGATTAATCCAGTTCATAATTCGTGGCAATCTCTAAGCACTATGAATACCAGTAACAACACAGCTAATAGCACAAGTACCAGTCTTGCGGCTGTACAGTACCCACCCCAGCCCCACACAGTGGACAAATGTGGAGGGTGGCAATGGACGTGGTTTTGTCAAGATGGCACGCCCAGATAGAAATGAAAAGGTGCCCTTTGGCCAGTGTAGCGCTTATACTAATTTTGGCCCACATGCTTACTCTGCATGAGGAGCGCTGGTTCATAGCTGTGTTGCTTGTTCAATGCTATTGTACCAACACACAATATGACAAGATGGACTGGAAAGACTATAACAGTGTTGTCAATTTTTTCCAAGATGTGAGCCTCTGTTTGATTGCGTTAATAACCAACTGATGCACTGTCTAGCTTGTCATTATGATTGTGGTGTAAAAATACAATTTTACCCAGAATGAAGTGAAAGAGATGTTTGACAAACTAAAAGTTTAATCTTAAAAAGATCCGCATCCGAAGTATCTCCCATTTCTTGTGTCTTTGTGACAAAGCTTGTTTTCTCTTGTGCTGCATGCCTTGTTTATGCCATCCTGATTCTCAGTGCTGGCAATGATGGGAAGAATAAAATTGATGGCCTCAAGCTTATTCAGACCCTTGATTACCCCGTCGATACCAGGTTCAACAACATGGGGTTAGTGGACACTGAAGTATTGGTTGTAAAAGCATTATAAAGGGACATAGTTGATTGGGCAAAGACTATTTGCCTGCTGAATAAAGATGAGAAAATGCTATTGCAGCTTAATGATTAAGGCTCCAACATTATATTATATATAACCGTATATATATAGTAGTACTGTATAATTATATGTATATCTATACGGCCTCATCGTCAAAGTGGGTTATATAGTAGTTATAGAGTATAGTATATAGTATACAGTCCAATGTTGCGCTACTTGGTCGACATGGCACCACCCATTTGCAAATAAGGTAGGCGCAGTCCACAAGTGACCACATCATGTGGTCAATGTGTGACAGCGCCTTCGCAACCATAAGGCTCGGCGACGGCGGGATGGCGGGACAAACTGAAACCGAGAAAGAGGCCAGAATAGTATTTAGATTGATGTTTGGGATACAAATTGTTCATAAATGTACTCAACAAAAAGTTTTATGACATTTTTTAAAAAAGTGCTTGAAACAACATTTCAACGTTGCTGGCAGCATCGGGAATTTTCACTAAAAAATTTTGTGCAAGTGTGGTGCAATAATCGGGAGCCTTGCCGAGGCCACGTGACAGCCTTGTGGAGGCCTCATGGGCACCTGCGCACATACATGTTGCTCTGACGCGACTGTGCCCCCCATCAGACTCTCATCTCACCATGCCAAGGACCAAGAAGAGAAAAAGAGCAGCAAATTTGGGAGAATATGCACTAAAGGTTGGACATATATTAATTATATTATTCACACTGACATGTGTACAGAGACGGAGATCACCATAAATACATGACCCCCATTCTGAATCCGCTGATGACATTCCGAGTGACTCTCATGATAAGGATGATGTTAATGTTGATGAGGAGCTTGTTGTCCTTGGTGAAGACGACGTACCGCTGATTGCAGAAGGTGATTTACTGTGTTGGTTGGATATTGCAGATCCGTCTGCCCTTCACACAAGTGCTGCTCCTAATCAACGTGGTTCATATCACACGCGTAAGCTTGGAAAAGAGCTGTCAGTACGCCGTTGACAGGAGCTGAATGCAGATGAGAAGAAGCACAGGGAGCGCGAGACGCGCGAGGAGGCGAGACTGGGACTTAGATCAACGACAATCAATGACTTCTTCAAGAAGGAGACAAATGCTGTCATTTCACTCAATAGTGACAGTGACGACGACAACAATTATCCTTTGCCCAGTTCAACCCAAACCAGACCAGTTAATCTCCATTCCTCGATTCAATCTCTTCCTTCCCGCCCGACCAGTTCTCATGTTCCCTCTCCTGAACCGTCACGGGCAGCATCTCGAGCTTCATCCGTTGCTCCATCCGTTCCCAGCTCCGACTTGGAGCTCTCAACTGAACCTGGCTCAGATGCCATGGTTGTTGACTCCGACAACAATGATCCCATAATGGACGCACTCGATAACACACTGTTCAATATTGATGATGCCCCATCGGACCTCATGACTCTTGAGGAGCTTGCAGAAGAAGGCCTGGATGCATTGGGCGTTAACCTTGTTGACGAACTTGGTCTTGATGAAGACAAAGACAAAGATGAAGCGAACTCACCATTATCGCCTTCAATATCCGTGCCACCGGGAACCGCTCAGTCGGCGGGGCCATCAGCACAACCATCTTCTTCTATTCCAGCTGCACGTCCGAATCCCAAGGAATGGTTTGTGCATGCTGATGACTTGTTTAATCTTTGAGCACACAAAGTTGGATCTGGCAAGGCCACACATTTATCAGTTCCAACATCCGCAGAAGTTGATGAGGGGATTGCCAATCTTACTGAGATTCTGCAACCACATCAAAAAACAGGCTGTGGATATAAGAGTCCGCCGCTGCTGGGTCGTGTTGTTCTGACTCGGCTTGGTCTCATGTTGCAGCTTCTCAAGCTCTTCAAGCGCGCTGGCTTGAAGGGCTGGATTGAGCAGTTGTTGGAAGTTGCGGATAAAGCCGTGTCAAAGGGCCCAGCACTGGCGCAGAATCTACGGAAGTGGTCAGCAATCTTCTGCAAAGACAAGACAAAGCTTCCCCTGTCAAAGTGGGGTGCTCACAATGCCTCGATGCTTGACCGTGATGAAGATCTTGCCAACAACATCCATCTTCACCTCCAGTCCCTAGGCAAATGGGTCTCCGCAGACGACATTGTTTGCTATGTTGCCAGTCCTCTCTTCCAAGCGCGCCTACAAGTGAAGAAAACAATATCCCAAAGAACCGCACAGACTTGGATGGTACAGATGTCATACCAATGGCAAGAGAAGAAGCGGGAGCAGTATTTGAATGGACATGAGCGAGAGGATGTTCAAGATTATTGCCAAAATGTTTTCATTCCTCAGTGGCAGAGGTTTGAATTATGTGGCCGCTACTGGGATGGGAAGAACATGGATGAAAAGCCTCTTGACGCTGCCACTATTGATCTTGATGCAAAAGTGCGCGCTGAAAAGTATGGCGATGGACGGATTGTTGTGATTTGGCGCCATGATGAATCAACTTTCTATGCACATGATCGTCAAAAGCGGGGTTGGCGACACACAGAGGCAAAACCTGAGATCAATCCAAAGGAGAGGGTGCAAGTGAGATGGTTGGAGATTTTGTCTCACCGGATTATGGATGGCTCCGGTCAAAAGAGGCACGTGATGATGGGTGAGCAATCTCCGATTATCATCCAAGTCCGCATCTGACACGACCATCAGCACTTTTAAAGATGCCCGTGTCCTTCATCGAGCAGGAAAAAACCGCGATGGATATTAAACCGTTGAACACATCGTTGCTCAGGCCACCCGGGCTATGGATATTCTTGACCGCGACTATCCTGACGAGCGCCATGTTCTCGCATATGACAATGCCACGATCCATTCTGCACGAGCGCCGGATGCCCTCAGTGCCATGAAGATGACTTCTGGACCTTCCCACAATTTCAACAAGGTCAAGCGCGGGCAGACGACAACACAGCACTGTATGCGGGACACGACTCTTCAGGATGGAACTCCGCAGACTCTTTACAATGCGGATGGCAGCTTCAAGGGCATGGTTCAGCTCATCTCCAAGCGACGCGCCCATGGACACGCACTTCCCAATCCGAAATTGCTTTCCCTTGAATGTAGCATCACAACGACAGATGAACATGGCAAGCAGCACAGGCAAGGATTCACATGCCGCAACCTTCCTACTACCACCTGTTGTCAGCGCAAAGTCATGTACTCAGAGCCTAATTTCAAGGCCCAGAAGTCATGGCTGGAGGAGCATTGCGAGTCCCGGGGCTACACTGTCATCCTTTTCCCGAAGTACCACCCGGAGCTCAACTGCATTGAGCAGTGCTGGGGCTACGCGAAGCGAATATACAGGATGTTTCCGATGTCCTCTAGAGAGGATGTGCTTCATCAGAATATTCTTAAAGCCTTGGATGCTGTTCCTTTGGAGTCTATCAGACGGTGAGCACTTAAGCCTCTTATTTGCTTCATCTATTAATGGCTAATACAGATTTGCGACACGTTCATCTTGGTTCTTGGACACTTATTCAAAGAAGCTCACTGCTGCTGAAGCCGCGTGGACGAACAAGAAGTTCCGCGGGCACCGTACTCTCCCGGCTGATTATGCCAAAGATATGCCAGAGCTTCCTAGTTATACAGTTGCAACTACTTCTAATTAATTTCACACATTTATACTGCCCTATGAGTGATGGTCTGCTTATAGTACCTCCCCTGCGCCACACTCGAAAAGTGTTTGCCAGAATTTTTGTGCCGTTACTGTCACTGTGACACACATCATGTGATGTGGTCACTTGTGGACTGCGCCTACCTTATGTCTATACCCATCACGGCCTATCCGCACTTGTTCCCGCTTTCTTCCACCATTGTCCGACACCACCATGGCATCCAAGGTAAAGCAATTCATTCAAAAGCTAGTGACGGCAATCCTTATACATGTAAAAAACCTTCCCAAGTCTCTGCCTCTGGCCACGAAAGCTGGTCCCATTGTGTGCCGGTTTGCCAGCATTGAGAACAACAACTGGGAGTCCTTCAATCGCGTAATTAACATGCTCTTTGGCGAAAATACATGCGTAGAAGGCCACCTTTCCAATGCGCGTTTCTGTGGCCCACTCGGCATGCAAAAAGTTGCCAATTATCTGCAGAGGGCGTCGGACAACGGATGGCTCGAGCAATGGGAAGCTGCACTCCCCAAATATTAGCCCATACACGATGAAATCATTTTCCTTGCGTACATGACTGTGATTGCGGCATGCTGCACTACTGATAGCACCTCCAGGACCAAAAAAAAGGGGAGGGGAAAGCCTAAACTGAATCTCCAGAAGTCTAGTGACGAGGAGCCTGCACCTCGCAAGTCTGCCCAGGGCACCAAGAAAAAGAGAGACCCCATGTATAAGCCTCCAAAGCAAACCGTACCTGATGATAATGGCTCAGACATGTTGCTCCTTGATTCCGACGGCAACAAGATCGTGGCCGAGACTGAGCTTGTGTCACAGCTGGTGAGCTATATGCAGTAGTCCTGACACAATCATTGACATCATATAGAAGGAAAAGCATGCCGAAGGAAAAGCAAGGAAGGAGCAGTGCGCAAAGGATGCCAAGCAGAAGGCCAAGAAGCAAAAGGCGAGAGCAAAGCCAAAAAGAGGTGTCAAGCGCAAGCAGTCGGTACACACTAACTATCTGTACAGGTTAGTATCTGACAGCAATTAGGGCGCGGCACTTACATACAACAATGTCGCGAGTGATATTGATGATG
This sequence comes from Mucidula mucida, assembly GCA_015501055.1. Taxonomy (NCBI): domain Eukaryota; kingdom Fungi; phylum Basidiomycota; class Agaricomycetes; order Agaricales; family Physalacriaceae; genus Mucidula; species Mucidula mucida. The sequence continues at coordinate 32,717 of JADNYV010000242.1, forward strand.
GAGAAGAGTTGAACGGCGACACTGCCCTTCAGAATGTGTTCAAAGAAAAAGCCCGTCATGGTATACGACATAGTCCAGTCAACAAAAGCATTGCCTGGTTTCACCTCGTCGTCGTAATTGTGGTTGATCACGAGAAGAAGTGGAAGTTTGTCTGTAAATATTGTGGATGGTACGTTCTACAACCTAATCATTAGCAAAAGTCATCTCATCAAAGCCATGCAGCGTGCACAAAGTAGCTCAAACTGTCCTGATGTCACTTTTGATAATGAGGAGACGCTGCCACCAATGACAAATATCTTGGGACATCCTCCAAAATGCAAGAAGTGCACTGATGCGGCAGAAAAAGCTGAGAGCAAGCAGCCAGGTCTTGCCGAGGAGCTGAACTTGGAAGAGAGCCATAAGATGATGGAAGCGTGGTTGAAAGAGGCCAACCTTGATCCAGATGCTGTAATTACTCAAAGGGGTTTTGTTCGGCTCTTCTCTGCCTGGATCCTTGACAAGTCACTCCCATGGACAACAAGCAAAGCACCAGCACTCCGTCTCCTTTTTAAATACTTGAAAATCAAGCAGTTACTGCCGAGCGACACAACTGTGCGAAACCATCTAACGCACATCTTTGCTGAGCTGCATGGCAAAATTGTTAAGGCATTTGCGGTATGTTACAGCCCTCTTTTCGGACATTCACAACTCATGAGACCTGCCAGCACGTCAAGTCGTGTATCTCTTATCAAAGCAATACTTGGACAACACATCAGATGGTTTATACCTTTGCATGCACAATTGGATCCTTTGTGGACAATGACTGGAATCTTATCAACTACATTGTTGACTTCCAGGTGCTTGACGACAAAAATCATGTTGGAGTCTATGGGGGTAATGTTGAAGGAGACCCGACCGTGTTGAGAGGTATGACCTGAGTCCCGACAGTGGAGCGGTCATAACCCGTTTTGGTCTATTTCATTTTCGTTCTTTTATCTATCCCGATTTGGCCTCAACACACCTCAGTTGCTACCACTCCGCTGTGCACGACTGAGGTGTGTATTACTTATGATACTTACAATTCACGACGCTTACGATACTCTACAGTCTAACATCTTCTCTTTACAACAGGTACAGCATGTTGCAATAAACAAGTTGCTACCACTCCGCTGTGCACGACTGAGTCTAACATCTTCTCTTTACAACCGGTTATGGGCCCCGTAGCCGTCTAATCTACTATCAAGAAGTCACAGCACTCATCAGGAATATCCCTGGGCAACTCAAGAACACCACACCCACATCCACCCACACATCACTACCCACCCAACCCACATACACCCCATATCACCCAACCACCTACCCACTATGTCGTCCGGGATCATCTTGACGGCTCAATTATCCACCCACCACCAGCTCACGGCCAACAAGGGGAATTATCCCACTTGGAAGGTCCAAGTTGAAGAATACCTTGCCGGCAAAGGTATCAAGTCGTATATCACTGAAACAACACAGTCCGATGGGACTACCACCCCTACCATTGCCCGCCCTAGCACCACCCCTACCACTACCCCCACCTCCACCGCCGTCTACTCGCGTAACCCCTCCCAGGAGGAATGGGACTATCGCGACGGCGTTGCCAAATCTGTCATCGTGACCAATATCATCAACCCAATCGGTCTCGGCGTCAAGAGGGATGGCACCGCTTTGGAGTGTTGGAAATCCGTTGCCTCCGTGTGCGCCCCGAAGAGCGATGCCGCACTCTCCTTGGCCAAAGAAGAGTTCATGTTGTTGAAATTCACCGGCACAACACATGACAAGCTCGACCTCCATTTCAATGAGGCGTTCAACCTCGCCTACAGTGTCCAAATGCTTGGCAAGGACGTCGAGGACAAGAAGCTGAAGAACATCATAATTCGCTCCCTGCCTCCCAAGCCAGAATGGTTGGGACTGGCAGCCACCCTGTACGCTTCCCCAGACTCCAATTCGGCAATCACGTCAATCAAAGCCACACGATCAATGTCAGAATGCTGAAGGAGAAGGCCACCACTATAGCGTTGTCTCTGGCTCCTCCGGTCGGAGATGCACCAACCCAAACTGCAAGGCGATCAATAAGTCTTCCCACGTTATTGAGAACTGCTACTGGCCCGGGGGAGGTAAAGAAGGGCAGTTTCCCGCCAACTTTGGGAAGCGCAAGCTGCCCGCTCCTCAGGCCAACCAAACTTCGGGTGCACGAGACACACCGGTAGTCGAGTCTCGTGTTCTCACCGCTCGCCGCGCCACTGTTGAAGATGGCGAGGATGCCGAGCGAGAACCTGGCGTAGTTATTGAGGAGATCTTTGTTACTCCTCCTCCTCCTCCATTCCAACGCACTCCGTCCATGGAAAGTATCTGTGTCGAGAAGACCTTGTCGAGGGAGGGAAGCAACGACGGGTGGGTTGATGTCTTCCCAAACGACGATGACGAAATGCCAGCATTGCAGGATGTCAGCGATGGCGAAGACGAAGACGATGACGCGTATTCGTCTGATGAGGATAAGTAGAAGACTTTTGTCCTCCCATTGTGAGTATATCCTCGACACCCCCATTGCTGCAGCCGCGGTAGCCGGGCGTACGTTTGAGAGCATGCCAGCCTCACATGCTACCTTTTACGATTCCGGCGCAAGCGATCATTTCTTCCGCATCGCACCGACTTCACCTCGTATGAGGCGACCCCATATTGTACGGGTACATCAGTGTTGTCCACTGAAGGGGACTTGCTATCATAGGGAAAGGTTCAGTTACAAAAACCTACTACCTGGAAGATAGGACGATCAGGCTTACCTTCCGCAATGTTCTTCACGCTCCAGCTCTTGCTGCAAATCTGATCTCAGTCAGTCAGTTCGACAGGAGTGGTTTCTACTGCTGTTTGGTGGCAGCGAGGTAGTTATCCGCGAAGGGAGTGATGGAAAGACCTCCTAAAAGGGCGTGGCTCTGCGGGGATGTATGTTCTTGACAAAGGACATGCACACGCGAGTCTGTCGACCGCGGTGCCCGTAGATTTGAAGATGTGGCATCGTAGGTTTGCTCACGCGAGTCCAGACAGGATTCGCGAGATGTTCGGCAAAGGTCTATCAGGGCCTCGACATTACGGACACGTCTCTTGAAGGCAGGTGCATAAGCTGCCGAAAGGGACGCCAGCACGCTCGACCGTACGACGGGAAGTCAGAACCCGATGTACCGGTGTTGGACTTGTCGCATTCGATCTCTGGGGGCCTAGTGGGTGGCTTCCAGAGGTGGTAACCTCTACATGATGGTTGTGGCGGATAGTGGGACGTCACACAAGCATGTTGACTTTCTGAAAGATAAATCAGACGAGTCCACCATACCGGCGTTCGATGCATACCGTATCCTCGCCGAGAATCAGACGGGGCGAAAGATCAAACACGTCCGGACTGACAACGCCTTCAACTCCCACGCGTGGAAAGAATACTTCAAAACTCACAGAATTGTCCACAAGAACACGGCGCCGCATTCCTCTGCTCAGAATGGGTTGGCAGAGCGTGCTATCCGTATCGAGGACGTCCGCGCATCTCTTACAACTCTGGTCTTCCCCACTCATATTGGGCGGCGGCGCTTCAGCGGCGGTATATGCACGCAATCTTATGCCAACGCGCCGCCATCCTGATGCGGTTCCAGAGGAGGCGTTCACGGGGAGGAAGCAGGGTGTCTCCCATCTCGTGTCTTTGGTAGTCGGTGCTCTGCTGGGGTGCCGATGATGAATGGTCAACGTGTGGATGGTCTCAGCAAGTTGGACGGGCGTGGGATTCCGGCAACCCTTATTGGTTATGGATCTGGTGCGGGGAACTATATCCTTTTGGATGAACGCGGGGTTCAATTTGAATCGCATTTGGTGGAGTTTGACGAGGGCGTGCCGTATCACACAATGGATGTGGGGGAGAGATTGTGGGAAGATGTTGACGATGCAACACCTGTGGACACGGTTCCATCCAATAGTGCTCAGGACTTAGTCCTAGAGGCTCCAGGTGTATCGTCTTATATTCCCCTTTCCTTAACTCCTTCTATTGATGGTCTTACAGCCGCTCAACCTCAGTCACCACCACCTCCCCACGCTCAGCCAGGAATGCCATCCCAACACGAAGTGCGTTGGATTCAGCTGAATACCAGATACGCGAAGACGCTGCACGGTCCTTGGGAGAAGATTGGGCATCTAATCCCTTGGAACCAACGGCAAATCTTGCGCGCGACCCGTTTGACCAACCATCTGCTGAACTCAACATGTCATTGCATTGATGGGTACCTCACCGGAACAACTCTACGCACCAAAGAATTACACAGAGGCTATGAGACTCGACGCCACCGATGGACAAAGGCAATGGACATAGAGATGGACCTTCATAAGAAGAAAGGTACATGGGAATTGGGGGAGCCGCCTGCGGGGGCGAATATCATGGGGAGTCGGTGGGTATATGATGTCAAGAAAGATGGCGAAGGAAACTGGATTCACGACAAGGCAAGACTCGTCGGTAAAGGTTTCACACAACAGCTTGGAGTTGACTACCACAAGACCTGGGCGGCAGTGGCCCGACTCGAGTCTATTCGGATAACCGCGCCATTGCCGCCAGTTGCGACCTTCATTTGTGGCAGATTGACTTTGAAGCCGCTTACCTTAACAGCACGACGAAAGAGGAGATCTGGATGGAGCAGCCAAAGGGGTATGTCAAGGAAGGGAACGAGGGATTGGCATGCCGGTTGAAGAAGACGATTTATGGTACAATGCAGGGGGGACGTGATTGGGCGGAGACATTGAAGGGAACATACGATGACCTGGGATATGTGGTATTGCGAGCCGATCCTTGCGTACAATTCATACGCTCAGATGATGGCTCATTCACATTGACAGACACGTATACGGACAACGTGTTTGGAGCATCATCATCCAAGGAGGAAGCAGAAAAGAGAAAGAGCGAGATTGGAAAGATCTGGGACGTGAAGGATGTACGCGGGACAGGGCGTCTCTTGGGTATGTGCGTCAAACAGGACCTGGATGCAGGTACCGTTACTCTATCCCAGCGCGCGTACTTTGAGAAGGTCCTGGCCAACTATAATCTCGACCACGTTATGCCGCGCTCGACACCCCTACCGGTTGGACTCTGCCTCGACTCTTCCATGTCACCTCAGACAACCACCAAATGGTACGAGATGAATGACAAGCCATATTGTTCTATCCTTGGCTGCGTAATGTGGGGACAGCTTGCCACGCGTCCCGACTTATCTTACGCAGTCAGCCTACTTTCGCAATTCCAATCCAACCCAGGCATCGCCCACTGGCGTGAGCTGATGCACATCATGGGATACATCAAAACAACGCTTGATTATGCCCTCGTCTACTCTTGCAGATTCCCGTTGAAACCACTTGGATTCGTTGACGCCGATTACGGCGGATGCAAGGACACGGGACGTTTGACATCTGGACACGTCTTTCTTATGGCAGGGAGCCCAGTGTTGTGGTCGTCAAAGAGGCTGGCCACCGTTTCTCTATCCACTGTGGAAGCGGAATATATCTCGTTGACGCGTGCCGCGCAACAGATGGTATGGATGTCGTCCTGGATGGAGGAAGTCGGAATGGGACAAGAGAAGCCGGGAGTTCTCAAGGGCGATAACCACGGTGCCGTCGACCTTACGAAGACGACTAAATCTCATTCTAAGGTGAAGCACATCAGCATTCGTCACCACTACATCCGGGAGCTAGTCGATCTGGGCGAACTTTGAGTTGACTTCGTCCAAGGCAACGAGAACCCAGCCGACGTCTTCACCAAGCCACTTGCGAGAGATGCCCATGTTCGGTATATGGAGGAGTTGGGGATTAGACGGGTTTAGGGAGCTGTCAGGTCTGGGGGAGTGTTGAAGGAGACCCAACCGTGTTGAGAGGTATGACCTGAGTCCCGACAGTGGAGCGGTCATGACCCGTTTTGGTCTATTTCATTTTCGTTCTTTTATCTATCCCGATTTGGCCTCAACACACCTCAGTTGCTACCACTCCGCTGTGCACGACTGAGGTGTGTATTACTTACAATACTTACAATTCACGACGCTTACGATACTCTACAGTCTAACATCTTCTCTTTACAACAGGTACAGCATGTTGCAATAAACAAGTTGCTACCACTCCGCTGTGCACGACTGAGTCTAACATCTTCTCTTTACAATAGGTAAAGCATTTGTTGAGAGCGCCGCAAGATTGGTGGGCTTGATAAGGTATGTTTGATGCTCTATTCCTGCTACATCAACTGAGCTACTGTCAAGTTCCTTGCTATGACAACGGATAATGCAAGCGCTAACATTCCCTTGGTGGAGACTTCGTTGAGGCTCATTCTCACCAAGTACAATGTTCCTGTCAACACCAACACTCACATTTGCTGCATTCTCCACGCCGTCAATCTATCCGTCCAGGACACACTTCACGCTCTTGATGAAGTTCCTAATCCCAATGTTGAGGACTATTATAACACCGATAAGCAGGCTCCAGCATATTGGGATCCAGAAGAGGACAACGATCAGCTCGCTCTCAATGAGGAAGCCAATCTTTCCAATGAGGAACAGAAGAAGGCCGCCGACAAAGACATGTCCGTCAATGATGAGGACATACTTGAGCAGCTTAGTGACCAGAGTGCGCTGAAGCGGGTATGTTCAACAGCTAGCAACTTTTCAGTGTACAAAACTGACAGTAATATCAATAGCTTTGATTCCTATGCTTGAAGATCGTCTCATCTCCTTACCAACAATCTCTACTATGTGCTGCATGTCGCCTCAAATACACGGATGAACGTTGCCTGCACCTTATGGTCATTTGTGATGTCCGAACACGATGGAACTGGACTTACTCAATGATTAAGCGTGCACTCAAGCTGAAAGAGGCGATTAATTTCTGGACTTTGCAGGTCAACCAGGGGGCCTATAGCGAGCTCTTAATCAAGAAGAGCAAATGGGATGAGCTGGAAAAGCTGAAGCAGCGTCTCAAGGTACGGCTCTGTTTCCCTAAATGCTTCACTGAGTACTAATCATTGTGCAGCCGTTGAAGTATGCGGAGCTGGCACGAAGCAATCAGTTCCACAAGCTTGCTACAAGTAGGTTTGATCTTTTTCCACCACTCGTAAACTCACAAGGCTCTACAGTGCTTCATCCTAAGTTTGGCTCAAGGTTTTTCCTGCGAAGTGGTGACAGAGATAAGCAAGAGAAGGCGGAGCTCTTATTCAAGCTTGTGGCTGAGTCATACCTTGAGACCGCTCCGGCAGAGACACCATCTACAGGTGCGGCCGCCCCTCCCGCTCCTAGCGATGACTTTGACAATGATCTTGGCGACTACAGGATTCAGTCTGCTCTAGACAACAATACAGCACCCCCAAAGACACTAAAGGAGGTGCTTCACAAAGAGATCAAGAAGTACTTCACAATCAAGGGCCGTGTTCCATGCACAGGCAACAATGGGTCCCTTTGTTGGTGGAAGGTAACTCACAGTGCCTTTAAGCATTCCTGGACTTATCGCTTGTGTAGGAGCATTAACGCTTGTTCCCAACGATAGCTCGTATGGCGCGGGACTACTTGGCCATTTCGGGCAGTAGTATTGCGGTCAAACATGTTTTTGTGCAGTCACGGCATATTTGTGCGGATCTTTGCAGCTCGTTGAAGGCGGAAAGTATCAGGCAGGCATTGTTGAGCAAAGTTTGGATTCGGAACGGGTTATTGGATGTAAACAAGCCGCCTCGCAAGTGTCGCAAGGTTGGCAAGCACATAGTAATTTCGAACTGAAACAAACTATATAGAACTATATATATACTGTATATTATACAATACGGACTATATAATATACTCTATATGTATACGGGGCTCTGGACCGTATACATATAGTATATGGTTAGAGCCTTATTGATGATAACCGGGCTGAAAGGGGTGACAAGGCAAACCATGCGCCAAATTGGGAGACTGTTGATTGAAGGTATGATTGGCCTTTTTTCATGTCCTAAAAGGAAAGGCTGAGATTAAATTTATAGATGCAATAGTTTGGCATATAATCGGATTTTTGGAAGAACACTTTACTGTAGAGACCTCAACGAGTTTCCGGGTCACACAGAAACTCGAGTACTTGATCCAGCCGGGGATCTTGGCTACTCAACTTGTTTGATCCGCGGATCAATAGCGAGTCGGGTCATAAACGGATCGCGAGTAGGGCATCTAAGCGGTGAGTACTTGTTACGAGTACTCGCACTTACTCGCACCTAATTGTAGCGGCGGCAAATCCTTTCGCGCACATAGAAACCTTTGGACTCAATCAGACCATGGACGTCTTGGAGGATTACCTAGCAACACCACCAGTCGGAACTTGTGTTGATCCAGTCCGCTATTGGGCGGCTCTATTGGATGTACTGTACTAACGCAACTGTTAATTCACATAACGCGTCACAGGGCCCCGTGAAGTGAACTAATTCGGCTTCCATAATGCGTAACAACGGTAAATTTTGTCGGGATCAGCCCAAATGCGGAAATTTTTGCCGCGGCGGCTTGCGCTGCCGCCTCCCGCGGCTCCCAATATGGTCTATGGACCCTGGATGAACTACTGGTAATTTAGTTCACAATCATAACGTGTAACATGCCGTGAAGATCCGGTCGTGTTAGTACAGTACCCAACAACAAGGGTAAGACCACGATGACAATGCAAGGAGCCTTGGTGCTGATGGCGCTGGACTTTCTGAGCATGCCGGGTATGCTTTGCTTCTTTATTCCATCTTCTTCTACTGATGATCAGTCTAGCTACATCGACAGATGTTGAACAGATGTTTTTGGTGGCCAGCTTAATGGTCACCAAACATTGTTTCAACCATTCAGATGAGTCTGTTCGCGCCTGTGTCATGTTGAAGGATTGGTTCAAGTCAGGCCTTGTGCCTATTGAGCAAGTAATTCGGATTTTCAACGAAAAAGCCGCACGGAAAGGTAAATCTGATGAGTAGTTATTACAAAGTGGTCATTTATGTACAGTTTTATTATAATATTATGTAGCTTGATCCGCGAGTATTTGCGACTCGTTACTGATCCGGATCGTCTTTGAGTACTCGACTCGTTTGACCCGCGAGTCAGCGCGGATCGAGTAAGTTCCGGATCACGAGTATGCCCTTTCGGCCTCGAGTACTCGGCTCTCGGATCGCGGGTCTGATCCGAGTATTACTCGTTGAGGTCTCTACTTTACTGACCAGCAGTACTCTTGATTGAGCTTAGATTATAGAAGCGAGTTTATCAGGCATTGTGCATGAGTTTAGATCACCCGTGGGTGGCCTCAAGGTCTCAGCGTGGCCAGCACTACTGAAAACTCCAACCGTAACGGCCACCTCTCTGCCATTTACCATCATCTCGTATGAGGTCAGTGTAATACTTGTTACGCCGTATGTTAAGTTCTGACTTTTAGACAGAAAACCATTCACGGTATGTCATTGCACCGCTTGCATTACGCCAATCTCAATGCGTCAACAGGCGCCTTGTCCTCCCTCTTGCACAGAAATCCTATCGTGAAGCTCGATACCCTTCCATTTGTTTAATCAGAACAAGCCATTCAAGGTGCATATTCTTCCTTGCTCGCACTGCTTGTGCTTACGCCTCCTAGCGCTCACTTTACATGGCCGCTAACTACGTCGCATACGCTGGACTTGGAGTAGCCTGTGTGATAGCGGCTCCTTTGCTTGCGCCGAGTATTCTTGGGGGCATTTTCGGTGTCAGTGCGGCGGGACCGGTCGCAGGCGGTGTTTTTGCGGGTCTCCAAGCTGCCGCCCCTGGTGGGGTCATCGCGGCGGGCGCACCTTTGGCTGTCATTCAAGGGATTGTGATGGGAGCTCCGCTTCCTGCCATTGGCTTTGTCGGTGCTGGAGCGGTCGGAGAGGTAGTGGCTCGAGCGGCTGCAGTCCTGGTTCCGAGGCTCTGAAGGATATGACTTCTATTCTCATTTCACAATGACTCTATGCTTCCTTCATTTGTATGGCTATGTTCGTTCTTGCCGCGTATAGATACATGTCAACCTGCCACCATTTCCTTTCTTCCCGCTTCTGTTTGGCCATCACAGACTGTTGCTGATCGAGTATCGAAAATATTTATATGCATGCGCGTAAGTTCCTCTAGTTACAAAGTGCATGCCATCTCATCGTCGGTAGGATTCAGGCTGTGGTCACAAAGGAGTACTGTCATTACACGCTGAGTCTCTAAGCGCACGGACTCGTGGACACTGCATGGTACCCGCACCCTCATCCTTCAACGAATGATGCAAGTTCTTCCGGTGGGTTCAGTACCGTACTGTGCTCCTGCCACTGGTACAAAGTCGGGTGACCTGCCACATTCAACATATCTTACAGCATCTCGGCCGGTGCTCTGTCTTCCAGCGGGAAAGCATTGCTCAGCGCGCTGATGGTGCGTAAAACATTGACGAAAGCGATCGATAATTGAAATGCCACACCACGATTAGTAGCTCTATGGCTACAATGGTTTCCGCTTTGGACGCCGCTTGGCCCCTCATTGGATAGGTCTCCGCTGCGGGGTAGGAACAATGGGGGCGCTTGGCGTCCGAGCACGCAACGACAGTGCTCCCAATGCGAAGAATTCTCAGTGGATGCCCATGTCAACAGTCAGATCGAAGAACGAGGAGGCGTTGAGCATCTACGTCCATTCAGAGCAGTTGGCCAATTAGGTACTGTATTAAAATGTAGTTGATTAAGGTATTTAGACACATTCAATGCCCTCAAAAAGCGACGAGAAGCAGTATTGAAGAGGATCAATTGTATAGAGTTTTGTCGAAGGCTCGGGAAGTCATAAACCATCCGAAGAGGCAGGCGGGCTTATCTGTGACGCTTGTGTCCGCTCCACATCAAGCGCTGTGAGAGCTGCGACGGTGAAACTCGAGCGTCTCCACCGTATTTCGAGAGATTCAAAGGCGGCAGACGCGCCACAAGTACATCTTGAGCCAGTCTCTGCTGCGCCCACGATACCGCCCTTCTGAGTCGCAGAAATTTTCGCTCTTGAGTTGAGCACCTACGAACGGACAGTCAAACTCAAGTATGCAGCTCCTCGGGCGCGGTACTTACCGCGAAGAAACTGTTAGAGTACAACTTAGTTAACGCGATGCTCGGCAAGGTGTAGTAGTTGTTGTTCTTGAAGCCCAAGTAGAAGCTCAGATCCAGCAGCGCGCAGATAGCGCATATAGTGCCCGTTTCAATACTGAGCCGCACAATCTTAACGACGATAACATCTGTAGAACGTACTCCTGTACGGGCGCGTAAAAGTGTCCATGACATGGCCACGGCGATGACGGTATCGCACAGAGCAGTTCCTGCTAACCAGAGCTATGTCCCTATCATCAGTAACTCAAAATCTAAGAAAAGACGCAGATATTGAGCGCACCGATATTACAACGTGGGTTGTATGATCACTCTGGAGAACCGAGAAATACTGCACTCGGTTTGCGCAATCTCCCGCGTACATCCCAGCGACGCATTGCGTAAGCGAGAACTTTTCGAATTGTATGAACAGACACCTCGCGAGACCACGCATAAGAGGAAACATCGCTCACCAGTAGTATGGCACCTGGGATCCAAAAACGACCTGTCAGGATCCATATCCTCCACGCGTAGAAAACTTGGACAACAAAGCTAACTAGCCACAATCGCGTCAGTTCATATGAATAGTTGAAGGTTACGGTACACGACTTACTGGTAGCCGTCATAACGGGTACCCCGAACCAATACGTACCTATGAGGTCGAGTTCCAACGAGTCGCCCCAGCTGGGATGCCCGCTTCAGTGGGCCCAACGAAAGAAAAAGTTCCGGTGCACACACCCGAATCCAAAGTGTCTGAATGCGTCTCGGGTATTGACAACGGTCTGCGCTAGCTCCAAAATGAATACAAATATGGTTAGTGCTTTCGTTGGCCATAAACGATCATTTGGGAAGGCAAGATAATAAATATCTGTTATCGTGCTGTCAGTTGGCTGGCATTAGTCGTCAATGAATGGTACTTACATGCTTGCACACACAGGATTCCGAATAGTCCCCAGTTGAACAAGTGCCCAAGGAGCTGTCATCCTGTTGGCGACTGTACTCGGAGGAGTCTGCAAGGGGATTTACCAAGGGACCAGTACTATTTCGGTGAGCCAAACCCGTGTAATCGAGATTTTCAGACTTACAGCTCTGTGACGTTGGTGGGAAAGGAGGTACCAGAAGACATGCGAGAGAGATTGAAGGGCCTGGGGGCCGAATGCAGAGAAGGTCGAGGCGTCGTTGCAAGAGTTATATATCGACCAGAACGTGAGATCTGATGGCGGCATCCGCATTGAGAGTGGTACTGCCTTGCCCGCTACTCCACAGGGCGGCAGACGGTGCTGAGAGCGTCTCAAGCCAATGATCGTCGCGTTCACAACGGGACGGAGAAGCCATTTTGAGGGAGCGTTGCGGGCTAAGCTTGTCCAGATCAGTGCTACAATGATAAAATGAAATATAACGAGTATATTGGGACATTCACCGTCGTGGTGGCACCCAATTACACGGTGCATTCAATGAGGAGCGCGCCTGATCGCGAGAGAAAGTGACTGACCCTTTCTAAAGTAAGTAAGTAACTATGTCTGTCACCCAATTATTTTGATGGCCTCAGAGACGTTGCCGTGCGGGACCGTATCATATGTATCAGCATGCAAGGAGCATGCTGTTCAAAACGAAGCGAAACAAATACCGTCGAAACACCTGTTATTAGTCGTAACACAAGCTCTAGCACTCGCCACCTCGACTGAAGTGTCAAAGTACTATTGAAGATATTGAACTACTACAAGGGTTTTCGGAGGCTCTTGGAGTCATAAACCTTCCGGAGAGCCGGGTGGATTTATCTGGATGACTCCTGGTTCTAAGCATTAAGCGTCAGAAAGTAGACTTATAGACAATGAACCGTTAGTCGCATCACATACTTGGATCCACGGGTGATTCGATTCCGCCGGTTTCGCGTGACGCTTGTGTCAACTCCACGTCGTGCGTCGTGGGGGCTGCGGCTGTAGATCGCGAGCGTCTCCACCGTATTCCGAGAGATTCAGGCGTCACAGAGGCGCCACAAGTGCACCCTGAGTCAGTCTCTTCTGTTGAGCCCATGCCGCCCATTCGAGCCACCGAGATCTTCACTCTGGAGTTGAGCACCTATGAACGGGCAGTCAAACGTAAGTAAGCAAGTCTTCAAGAGCGATACTTGCCGCAAAAAAACTGTTAGAGTACATCTTGGTCAAAGCGATGCTCGGCAAGGTGTAGAAGTTTTTGTTCTTGAAGCCCAGGTAGAAGATGAGGTCGAGCATCGCGCATATGGCGCATATGGTCCCCGTTTCCACGCTGAGCCGTACAATCTTGACAACGACGGCATCCGTATAACGCACTCCTGTGCGAGCCCGTAACAGTGTCCAGGACATTGAGACGGCGATGACGGTATCGCACATGGCAGTTCCTGCTAGCCAGAGCTATGTACGCATCATTGTAAACTCAAAATCTAAGAAAAGAGGTTGAGGCGCACCGATATCACAACATGAGATGTGTGATCAATCTGGAGAACCGTGAAATGATTGACTCGCTTTGCGCAATCGCCCGCGTACATCCCAGCAACGCATTGCGTGAGTGAGAACTGTGCGAATTGTATGGACATCCACCTCGCGAAACGGTGACGAAACACGCTCACCAGTATTATGACACCTGGAATCCAGAACCGACCTGTCAAGATCCAGAGTCTCCATGCGTAGAAGACTTGAACGACGAAGCTAACTTTTTAAGATCGTGTCAATTGACAGAAATAGTTGAGATTACGACACACGACTTACTGATAGCCGCCATAACGGGTACCCCGAACCAGTATGTACCCATGAAGTCGAGCTCCGACATGTTGCCCCAGCTATGGGGCGCGCGTCAGTAGGTTAACGAAAAGCCAATCCGATGCTGATACCCGAAACCAAAATTTCTGAAGGCGTCTCTGGTATTGACGACAGTCTGCGCCAACTCCAAAATGAAGACAAATATGGTTAGAGCTTTCGTTGGCCATAAACGATCATTTGGGAAGGCAAGGTAATAGATATCTGTTACCGTGCTGTCAATTTGCTGTCATCACTCGTCAATGAATAGTACTCACATGCCTGCACACACAGGATTCCGAATAGCGCCCAGTTGAAAAAGTGCCCAAGGAGCTGACGCGTCGTTGGTGAATGTACTCGGAGGAGAGACTGCAAGAGCATTCACCAACGGACCAGTACTATTTCCGTGAGCTAAATCCGTGTAATCGAAGTTTTCAGACTCACAGCTCTGCGATGTTGTGGGGAATGGAGGTAACAGAAGACATTTGAGAGAGACCGAAGGGCGTGGGGAGTGCAGAGGGTGCCAAAGCGTCGTCGCAATCATTCTTCGAACTATATATCGACTCGGACCAGAACGTAAGATCTGATGGCAGCAACCGCATTGAGAGTTGTATTGCCCGCGACTCCACGATAGTTCCATGAGGCAACAGACATTGCTGAGAACGTCTAATCCCGATGATTGTTGCATCTATAGCGCAACGATCACAAGAAAAACAACCTCAATTGCGAGGAGCGTTGTGGGCTAAGCCTGACCCGAATCCGTTGTTCAAGGAGAAAATGAGCGACAAGGAGTATATCAGGGCGTTCGCCGTCGCGTTAACGCGCAGTCACGCGGTCCATTCAATGAGGAGCGAGCCTGATCGTGAGGGTTGATCAGTGAGGTCAATGATATCCTTTCCGTAAGTAACAATGATTGCATCCTCATTCTCTTGATGGCCTCTGAGACGTTGTCGTGCGGGACCGTATCAGTTTGTGCTGAGGTTCTTTTATTCCAGTAGGTTTCGCTCAGAAGCCTCAGATGTTGGTAGCAGCCGTGTTGATACTCGTAACTTGACGATACCGCAGTGTCGAGAGAATGACAGCTCTAGGTGGTCAAGAGTTCTGAGATGGAGATGGAGATCCAAAGAATGAAAACGGGACCAGACTTCACGGGATTCCGGCCGATTGTGAAAGATTCAAAGAAACGTCGACAACCATAGCTTCAGTCGGAGAACGTAGTTTTCCTGTTAAAACACGAGTACGAGACATAAGCGTGGTTTCAGCCACCTAAATTTGTTAGGTTGAAGGCCGTAGATCCTCTTCCTGTTGGATTTGTCGAAGGATGTCCTGAAACTCTGGCAGGAGAGGGCCTTGACAAGTCGCGTCCGTCCGGCTGTCCGCAGCTCTTCCCTCTCAAGGCGCCAGAGGGAGAAGTAGCCTATCGCACTGTTTCGTTGACTGTCCAGGCTTGCAAGGGGGATTTGCCCCGAATCAGTGTGAACGAAACAGGAAGAAGGTGCAAGCGTAACAGAGTGTGACCAGTGTCATGTGCCGTGACAGTGCGATCTGAACGCGTCATTGTCCTGTCTTCACGCACTCATCTGCTTCTACCTTCATGGTTCAAGCACCTTCTACAGTCTGAGGGTACAGCCCCAAGCTCACTGACGAGACAAAACGTGCCGGACGACGGTATACCGATCAAACAGATAGAGTACTTATCTTCATTGCCACACGTTGTCCTTCGGCGACAGGAGCGCCCTGGGATAAACGTTATGTATTTCACGCTGATACAATACTATTGACCTACCCGGAGGCAGGGCTTAAGTGAATATACGCGACAATGGCGGGCACGGACTCGGATCAACTGGGGCCGTGACACACTGTGGTGGTGGGCATCCGAGGGGTCCGAGATAGTCAGGCGATCGGCCGGTTACTTTTTAGTAACCGGAGAATTAATGCTCTCTCCTTACTTCCATGTCGTTTTGCTCGTCGTACGTGAATTGATGACTTTAAATGCTCGGAAATGCGAGATATTATGCTTGGTACAGTGTAAGAGTCCTAAGGTGGGTAATTACTGTGTAAGCCATCAATTGACCTCTAATCCTCATCCATCTCATCCATCTCCTCATCCTCGTCTTCATGCCAGGCCTCTACAGTCATTTCCACCATCTGGACAGCTTCAGCAGCGTCAGGCTGCACTCTCAGTGGCGCCACGCCGTCCCTACGGAACTGGAGATGTAATAGGAACGCTGCCCGGAGTGCATCCTTCTTCGGGGCTACCTTGAGAATGTCCTTCTTTTTGGGGATCAGGATCCGTGCTCCCCATATGGAACGAAGCTTGTCTAGCTGGAGGTCAAGTTTCTTTCCCGTCAACTTGAGCCTCTCGATGTCGTTGATGTTCTCAATCAACGGCGTCGCATCCAATAACTCCTGCTTCTTCTCTGCAGCCTCTTTCCGGCTCGCTATCTTCTGTCTCTTCATTTCCACCATCCTGAGCTTGAATTCTGCCTGCTCCTTCCGCCTCGCCTTCTCGAAACCGGCCGCATCAAGTTTCCGAGCAGTGCACATCGCCCAGATGTGATCCTCAGGGCTGAAGAATGCGTCGATGAACTGCTGGGTATGATTGCGCGAAAACATTGCGAGGGCATTGTGCCTTTGCATAGATGAAGATGGGCTATTCCGTGCGAACACGCACCAGGAGCCCAATGCGCCCTTGTTTCGGTCATTTGTTGCGTTCATAAACGCCCGCGCTTTCTCGTCATCGGACATTCCATCAATCAAGCCACCAGGTGCGTACTCTGATGAGAATTGGAGCCACGTAACATTTGCGCCAGTGAGAAAGCTGACGAACATCTCCTTCAGGTGTATTAGCTTCCCTTCTGCCAGTGCCACCATCTCTGGATTGCATCAACAATGCCAGGCTCCTCAACGGTTTCCCGTCAAATGTTGCCGTGAGGTGGCAGTCATCCTCAAAATCAAGGATCAAGTTTGGATTATCAATGAGCTTCTGGCAGTGCTCGCGGAGACTTGCATGCATCGGTCCTAGGTTCAACGAGTTTAGCGCGGCTTCCTCCGGTTTTCGAACCATACACATGTACGGATGGGTGACGAGCTGTTGATAGAGGGCGAGAACGGCCAGTTCTGTAAGTGTTGGGTCATCATGAAGCGCATTATAAATGTTTAACTCGATGTTTGTCCAGGAAACCGAGACCTTCTTCGTCTTGATATGCAGTAGGAACTCTCATACTCCTTCAGATGAAGGAGGAGCTCGCCGGCCGCCTCTCCGTGACTGCCAAATCGCGTGTTGTTGTTTGTGGAAACCACCGAACAAGTTTCTCCACCTTCTGACTGAGGAAGATAATGTGGGTCTCTCCTTGACCCTTCTTATCACAACGGTTATTGAAGATGGCCCCAGCTAGCGATGCCGTTTTCGCCCACCAAATGTGGATGCTTCGAGCGCCGCTATCTCGGCCTCCGTAGGTGTGCTTGAACCGGTCTCTGGTGCGACGACATTGTGCACCTTTGCCGCATTGGCCTTGTTCGCGAGGATGATGGGCCCCTGGAGCCCGAGCGCCTTCCATGCCGCCATCATCGCCGCATTTCCCCCTTTGAAACTGTTCTGGTCCTTGTGCATGCAGCACCCGGACCAAACAAACAAGGTAAGCAGACGTTGCTCTTCCGCAGACAGAGTTTTGAACTCTTCCTCGCCTAGACTCTTCATCATCGCGTCCACCGTTGCAATATCCCGAACGGCACGTTCCTCCGGAGTGAGGGCCATGTATCCCTCCCAGCCTCCGGCGTCTTCTATCTTCTTCCAGTTCCATTCTCTGAGAAGTTCCTCAAATGCTTCCAAGCCCATCTCTTTTTTTCTTGCTTCGCCAAGTCCCTTCATTGTCTCCTCGCGTTTTAATTCCTCCATTGCCTCGGCCGTTGCCTTTTCCCCGTTTGCATGATCGCTACACATCCCGCGAAGCTTGCGACAGATTGCGCGTAAGTCAAACTGGTATCCAGCCGTTCTCTTAGCTAACGGGGAGTCAACATAGATGCTGAGAATGTCCTGCATTGTTTTGACCCACGACTCCTTCGATTTCAATGTCGTATGATCCACTGTCAACCGGATACCCATGAAGCGTGTCTGGGGTTTAAGCGACAGGCGAACGGTCCCATCAGGAAGTACCTCCAACACGCGATAGGTTGCGTGATGTGCTTGGTAGTTTTGATTGCGACGAGAAGTGCTGTCGCCACTTAACGTGAGATCTAACACTGTGTAAGTTTGATTTATTATAGTAATAGCTCTCAAACTGACCTTTGGTAGCATTCATTTCATGCCCGAGTTGTACGTTGGCCATGACAAGGCCTTCGAGTATGATCCGTCGAACTGTACGACGGCTCATAACCTTGTTAATGGTAACCCCAAATATTGCCGCGACGTCCTTGATGAGCGGGCCCACCTTGCCCTCGGCACATCCGCAGGAGACAGTGTTCGTGCAAGCGTCCGAATCTGTGGCTTGAAGGCATGTTTATTCTTCATCTTCGCTAGAAGCTTTGCCTTATGAGCTTTCTCCAGAACACGCTCTCGAAGACGACGTCCACGGGCCACGGTGCGCTTTAGGTTGTGCAGAGTCTTTTGTAGAAGGATGAGATCAGACTTCTGCTTGAAGGACAGGTTCTGCAATTGGGAGGAGTCTTCATTTGCCTTTGCTAGTCGTGCATTTGCGTCGTTAAGCAGTTTTTCGAGTTTTGCCAGATTTTGTCGCTTGTCGGCCAAAGCTTCCGCAACCGCACACTGTACCCTGAGGTATAAGTTGGCTATCTTTAGATCCTTCTCCTTCAGCCTGCGCTGCAAGGCCGCTTTTGCCTTCTTGTGCCGCTTTTTGCGATCGTGTGCATTCTTTGCTTCGCGTTGCAGATCAGCGACCTTCTTTTGTAGGCGGGCAGCTTTCTCTGCCATGGCAGCAGCATGTTTCTCTGCCTTTTTGCGCCGCTCCTGCTCCTGAAGAAGGGCAGCATCGGCAGGCGAGAGGTTCTCCATATTAGCTTTGGTGCCGCGAGGATTGGTTGGAAGGTTTTTTCCGCGAATTTGATTGGCTTTCGAGCCACCTTTCTTGTAACGTCCCATACTATAACCATATTTAGTGTTGCGAGCTTCGCTTGAGTGTAATTTAACCTTATACAGCAAGAACTGGTACGTGAATGACCGTGGCGCAACGTGTCACGGTGACGTGACTCACACTTTGGCGGGTGATCTGGTGTCGTTTCAATAGTAAAGCACACTTTTCAACTCAGGCTTCAAGTCATAGGGAGATCTCTTCAGGTGGTCATTTCAAGTGATATGATACAAAAATTCAGATGATATTTTCGGTGGATTAGTCCTCTGAGGTACAGGTCTACAGATACACTCATACTTATTCACGATAAATTAATATCCATTTGTATCAATGTACTCGAATATGATACAAACCTATGTCTAATCATTGTCCGGAGGCTCAGAAGTTGATGTGTGAAGTGCTATTAAAACAGAGCATTCATGATTCTGCCCATAGGCTGGTGGACGCTGCTACCAAACAAGTACAAATTACCATTGCGGACCCCTCGGATGCCCACCACACACACTGTAGGGATGTCGTTTTTGTCCATCCCCGGACGGGGGAACTGTCGCATATGCTTTTGATAATGATGACAATCGTCAATGCTGCGTCTTTCCCAGCATGGACCAGCCCGCGATACCACTTGGAAAATTGTACATCTGACAGCTGTAATTCAATGAGTCTATGGTATCCTTAAAGAGCGGTCCCGATGGTATGTTATTCCTCTACTTTTCTTGCATCTTCATTCTCTTGGAAGCTCCTGGGTCACTTCATGAACATTGGGTTCTTTGGTGTGCTTTGCATTCAGGTCTGTACATACCCAAATTGTTCCACTTTGACGATAACCACTGACTCGTGTGCCAGTCCTGTACTTTCAAGCCTTCACCAAAGATCACTGGTGGTTGAAGTGTTTCGTTACTTGGATCACTTTTATCGAAGTTGTTCAAACCGTTTTGGTAATGATTGATGGTGTGAGAGTGTTTAGAACCGGGTGGGGAAACCTCGACGCACTGGGTGCCGTTGGTATGATGTGGTTCAGTGTACCAATATTGATGAGCGTCTATACGTCCTCGTCCCGTCATCTTTTGTACCTAATCGTGAAGCGTTTCAGTCAGCTTTTTTGCTCAATCATTCTTCAATTGGCAAATTCTAGTCTCGTAAACCAACTCAACGAGAGAAGATGGGATACTCATGATCGTCTCTTGGTAGAGTCTGGAACCTATGTAGGGGACCTCATAGGCTCACTTCGGACTTCGAAAATCGCAGATGCCGAACCCTAACCACAGAGTGTGCCGTCGGACCGGAACCAGATGGATACAAGCTCGCAGCTTTTGCACTACTGATGCATCATATACCTCAAATTTACTGCCTTTAGTTAAAATTGCATATCTAAGGTCTGTCTATGGTTCATCATTCCTTGAATTTTCACTATAGATCACCTGCAACTCGATAACAATCCTCCAAATGGCCGGATGCGCTGCAACAACTGCCCACACTGCACTGTTGAGGGGCTGTGCCACATCAATCTCTCCATTATACGTAGATTACACTGGTGAAAGTGGGATGAGTGCTCAGTGAACACTGGATGATTTAGCGTGATTGGTAACCAGCGGTAACCCTAACCTTAGTGCATTTCAAAACTCCAAAGTGAGCCTCACAGGGTACCCCCACATAGGCTCTAGTCTTCTACATATAATGGAGAGATTGATGTGGCACAGCGCCTCAACAGTGCAGTGTGGGCAGTTGTTGCAGCGCATCGGCCATTCGGAGGATTGTTATCAAGTTGCAGGTGATCTATAGTGAAAATTTCAAGGAATGAGAAACCATAGACAGACCTTAGATATGCAATTTTAAACTAAAGG